>SJYX01001816.1:0-14047 GCA_006410675.1 Oreotragus oreotragus | reverse complement strand
ATGACACCACCCTTATGGCAGAAAGTGAAGAGGAGCTAAAAAGCCTTTTGATGAAAGTGAAAGAGGAGAACGAAAAAGTTGGCTTAAAGCTCAACATTCAGAAAACGAAGATCATGGCATCTGGTAGCATCACTTCATGGGAAATAGATGGGGAAACAGTGGAAACAGTGTCAGACTTTATTTTATTTTAGTATTATCATTTTAATTTATCTTGATTCATGCTTTTTTGACAATATAATAGTTAGAACCTGCATTATCTTTTTAACATAACCTGATAGTGACTTGCCTGACATTTTCAGAATATAACTAATCCCCAAATGACCACTTTTCTGATACAGCAATTGTCCATCTATGAGTACCAACACATGCTGTCAGTAGCTATCAATAAATATCCCAAATTATGAGAAACTGCAGAGTGAAGGGCCTCAGAGACCAAAAGAATATCCCATGAGAAGCAGGAGACCACAGATAAATCTGGCTTCTGGACCTACAGCAGATTCATTTATTAATTCACTCATTTTAGTAATATACATGGTGATAAATTTGAAATAACATACATAAAGGGCTCCATTGATTATGAACAGAACATTGGGTGCAGACAGGATTTTCTTAATGCATGAGAGGTTAAGAATGATCGCTTTTGATGTTAATTGGAAGAATTCTCTGTGGGTTAGGTGCACTTTTGACAAATGAGCTCTCCGTTAATTTCAGGGTATGGTAAGTGAGTGGTACACTGTTTAAGAACCAGTTTTCCTCTCATTTATCAATATTGTGCCCTATAATGGTATACTTAAAATCGCTTCTGCTTGTGATGACTTTCTCTAAAAATTAAATTCAGAGCGAGGTCAAATATATAATAAATAATTCATTGATAATTAGTAGTTTACAAAAACAGAAAAGGTATTATTATTTCTCTCTGGGTTGTCCTGAGAATCACCTAATAATCCACAACTCAGCTCTCAACATCACTTTCTCTGTGAAATCTCAGCCACTCCCAGGTTAAATCAGTCGTGGATTTCCCTCTGTTTCTGCAGTTCCTTGCCTCTGTCTCTGTTATGTCTGTGATTATGCTGTGTTAGAATCAACTGGCGCCATGTTAGTCTCTCCAGCTGAACTGTGAGTGACTGAAGCCAAAGGTCATGATTTTATTCATCTGTAGCATGCACCACAGTGCCTGCCATCAATACTTTCTTACTGAATGACAAGAAAATGATGAACATGGAAAAACAGGAGTGGTGGAGTACTGACTCTGAGCCCATTCATCATGGCAATGATCTAAGCAAAAACCATGATGAAGATGTCGACTAAGGTGATGATGGTAGGAATAAGGAGTGGTAGGCTCTTTCATTTTACCAAAGGCAGTGGAGGTGTATTTTAAGGGAAGTAAGAACAGGTTTGTAACCACTAACACAATATCCTTTTCCTGATCACCTACGCAATACCGTTTTGCACTGTCTTCCTTATTCATGGTAATTCTAATTTATTGGAGCAGCACTGTGTCCAGATGTTTTAGGTACAGTTCTCTGCTTCCCTTGTAGATCACATGTCTCTCCGCACTATGCAGTAGACATAGGCAAAAGTTGCTGGGTGCTGCCTTCAGGAAAGCTTCCCTCAGTTTTCAGAGACCCTTTGGCTCTGTGATCCTTCTTCATGCCTGGAATGCCAAAGTAATGGATGGAGTTCTAGCACCTATCTTGAGAACATGAGAGGAGTGTCAGAGCATGCTACAGAGACCCTTGCATCAGTCTATCCATCTTATAAAAGTGACAGGCCCCATGAGATAAAATGACAGCGCTTACAGCTACACTTGGGATTTCCTAGGATCTGGAGGTCACATGAGAGTCCAGAGACAAAGATAATACTGACATTTTGAGTTTTGAACATCAGGAGAAGTTTATTCCCGTGTACAAACAAAATTACGGAAACTAAAAGAAAGGAATAGGATAGCTGGTTCACAGAGTAAATTGATTTGTTTTGATTGAATAAACGGAGTTTGAGGAAATCCCAGTGAAGATGACAAGCATAACAAGAAAACAGTGGAGGCCCAGCCTTTGGGGAGCAGGAGATAACTGGAGTAGCAAGGATGGGTGGGTTTACCTAGAGATAGTCCCAGGCAAAGAGAGGATGATTAAAAAACAAACAAAACTGAATCCTGAGCACTTGCTTTAAGGCTACAGAAAAGGAGTCATCAGAACTGGGAAGAAAACAAAAACAATGAAGCAGAAGGCAAGTGAGGAGATTTCCAGAAAGACAGTCGATGTTGCAAAATGACAAAGAAGAATTATTCACGAACTGTCACTGGATGTGGCCCTTGGAAATGAGAGTGACTTTGAGGAACGGAGCTTAGGTTCTTGGGAATAGAGAGAGCTATAGATTCAAAATCCATGAAGTAGAAATATTGTCCATGAGACTATTCTTTCAAGAATTTGGCCTCTGAAGAGAGAAAGAGAAAATGCCATGTGACCAACACCTTAATATGATAGCAGGCTAGCCATTTCCCCAGAGTAGCTTAAAAACACAGTTTCTTCATTGGATAAAGAATGTTACATGTTAATATTTAATCAAGTCTAATATTTACTAATTTCCTACATTTGATATGTATAGGGAGTTTCAGGTAGAGAAGCTACAGTCATATTTTGGGTCAGCCGGATTTTGATTTTGAATATTTGTTTTTAAGACAAGAATTATATCATGGAATTCCTAATATAAAAAAAATAACCTTTAGTATGCCAAATCCAATACAGTACGGTAAAATAAAATAAAGTAAAAAAATAAAAAATAAAAAACAAGAAAAAAAATATCCTTTAGAAATAATAAGGAATATTTTGGAATTAAGAAACTGTGGGCTTAAAGTTTTAATTCCACAATGATTTTATTATGACCTTTGCATACATTTGCACTTTTTCACCTACTTCTCTTTACTGGTGAAAATTAGATTCCAAAAATTGCCAAGATTAGCATTGCCTCCTATTCAGCTTGAGTCCAGAATCATCTACTACTTCCTTCCCTAGGTCCTTACATTCAGCCCAACCCATATTTTGGGTCTGCCCAAGCAAGCTACGTCAATAGGGCTACCCCAGATTCAAACTGACATCACCTCCTGTGCCCACTCATCCAGAAAAATTCTGTAGATTATGTAAACTTCTGGAAGAAGCGTTCAGAGTGTTCTCAAGGGTCTGTCCAGATCTTGACATGTCTGTATTTGAACTGGCTCCTGGAATTATGAGCATATAAAATCATCATCATCACTTCACACATTTATTAATAGCCACCAATTTTTCTAGCATTAACTATGTGCCAAATATTTTATGTACATTCTCTAATTTACTTCACCCCCACAACACTATACCCATTTCACAGATGGTAAAATCAAGATTCTTACTGACTGGCACAGATTAAGAGCTCAAAAGCAAAGGGGTAGAGATTTGAACTCAAGTGTGTTTGATCGTAAAATTCAAACTTCCAGGAACTCTGATGCGCTACCTTTCTTAAGGTAGTGCCTGGACACGGAGTACTTTTAAAATACTTTCCTCCTCATAATGACCCAATTAAATGGGTGTGATGATTTTTCATTATCCTTATTAATATTACCCCTAGGAAACTGAGCCTCAGAAATGTGCTTTCTTCCCTTAGCTAGTAACAGATGATGTCAGCATCAAAACCGAGATATCCTACTCTAAACTCCAATGCCTTTGTTCTTTGAATTACTTTACACTGGAATGTAAAACATGTTCATAAAACCTAGCCTCTGCTATAGTGACAGGATATCTGTTTTACAACAATTTTGATTATTATTATCTTTTGTTTTTAGTTATCAATCAAAAAAGAAAGTTCTCCTGTGGTTTCTAAAATCCAGTAATCCTAATTAGATATGGATCAACTGGATTGTTTGGAGCAAGGCTTTGGGGTCAATAATTTTTAGAACCCAAAGCAGAGAAAATCATTTTTAGTTTACTATTTTGAGGTTCTGAAATGTTCAGTTGTGTTTGTTCCTTTGGTCTGCAGCCAGAAACAGAGGCATAAGGGCTCAAATACCAAATGAAAGGGTGTTCTCACAGTACTTCTGGCCAAGGCCAGAGTAGAAATATCGGAAAGCTCACATGCAAAGCTGTTCTTCTGAGAGTTTCATACTAAACCTGCAAGATCAAGATGTTTGCAAGAAAAAAAAAAAAAAGACTTTTAAAAGTAGTATTTTGGAGCAAATTCTTACTTCAAACTCTGGCCAACCTGACTGTGAACTTAACACATTCATCCATCCCAAGACCATAAAGCCATGTAGGTGTATATTCTTAAGTAGAAGCCCTCATGCTTGAATAAGTAGTTAATTCTTCCATAAATGTACCTCCACCAGAGATACACTTTGCCACTTTTGTTTTCTATTCCCAGAGGACACATTAGAAGCCAAATATTCCACTTAGGTTAAGAGTACCAACCAGGCAAATGATGTTGCCAAAACCTACTTAATTATATTCTGTTTCCTAAATGCTCTTAAATTGGTTTAAGGGAAAAAGTGCTCTCCTTCAAAATCAATTTTATTTATTTTTTATGCACCTATATAAAATTTCTACCAAGTTTATTTTTGAGTATTGGATTAATTTAGTTCTAATCATAACTTGAACTGCTAATGTTATCTCATCCCACTGGTTTCAAGGGTAAAGTATAATCTCAGAAAAGGAAAATGTCTTTTGTATTTAATAATTGTAAGTTTATGGACTTTCACTTCATTTAACTTTTACTTTGGTTTACTTATTAATTTTATTTCTAAATTGATGGCTTAATTCTTTCTAAATCATTAGAGTTCATAAACTCAAGCAGTTCAAGTAAAACCTACAATAGTTAAATAGAATCATTTCTAATACAAAAGTTTATTTAAGCTAGTAATTCAGGAAAAGACCAGATACTGTTTGGAACTGGGACTTCCCACGTGGCACAGTGATACATGAGACACAGGTTCAATCCCTGGGTCAGGAAGATCTCCTGGAGGAGGAAATGGCAACCTACTCCAGTATTCTTGCCTGGAAAATCCAGGGACAGGAGAGGTTGGTGGGCTGCAGTCCATGGGATTTCAAAGGGCCAGACACAACTTAGTGACTGAGTACACAGCACAGAAGGCTGGGTCTTAGACCACAGCACTCAGTAAATCTCCTGAGGGAGGTTATAGAACTTGAGAATCTAAGTTAGAGATCTTGGTAGTGATCTCCAAGGCATATTCGATTGATCGTGAATAAATAATAATTGTCACTTGAAAAGGAATTTGGTGGCTAAATTACTGTGAGAAACACTGTGTTCAACACATTCAGCCAGATCACTTACTTGGGTCCTCTCAGAAGCTTGTGTGCTAACAGTCCCACCAACAGTCTGGAAGGGAACATCCTGGGCACTGCCAAGTGTGGCCGGTGGGTGCAGAGTTTTCCCACAGAGCATTCCATCCTTTGAATCTACTTTGGGGAACTCTGAACCCCAAAGAAGCTAAGAGCTACTGAAAGACAAAAAAATGAACTTCTAAGCATGGTGTTGGTAGCACCTGAAATATATCATAATATTTGATCTTCACAATAACCCTATGCAATGGATACAGAATCCTATTGGTATTTTACAAATGAGAACACTGAAGTTCAATCGTTCAATGGCTATATCAGTCATTATGGACCTCATTTGCTTTTGAACAGTACAGAGACCAATCTCTGATCTATTGAATCAGAATTTCAGCAGTGTGGTCCCCATGGATGTGTGTTTAAGCTGGACAAGTCGTTTTGCTGTATGGCTATGGTTGAGAATCACTGGAATCAGCCATTTCTCTATGGCCACATATTCTTTTAAGTGAAAGAACTGAAACTTTAAATTCTTCTAACTCCCAAGTCCAGTGCTCTTTCTCCTATAACGTGCCGCCCATATATGATTCTCTGCTTCTGGGTGAAGTGAAACATTAGTCACTGAGTCATTTCTGAGTCTTCGCACCCCATGGACTGTAGCCGCGCAGGCTCCTGTGCCAACTTCAGGCAAGAATACTGGAGTGAGTTGCCATTCCCTTTTCCAGGGGATCTTCCTGACCCAGGGATAGAACCCGGGTCTCCCACATTGCAGGCAGATTCTTTACCATCTGAGCCACCAGGGAAGCCCCTGGGTGTCTCCAGGTAAAAATCTGGAAACTGTCGAAGGTACACGCTGGTTGATTGGTGCCCTTTTCTACTCATGGTTTACGGTGCAGCAGTAACTTGTAAGATAGCCAGGTAAACTACATGATTCTTTAGAAATAGAAGTCAATATATTAAATTACACATTGACTTCTTGTGAAACCATCTAGCTGCTAAGTTGCTTCAGTCGTGTCCGACTCTGTGCGACCCCATAGACGGAAGCCCACCAGGCTCCCCCGTCCCTGGGATTCTCCAGGCAAGAACACTGGAGTGGGTTGCCATTTCCTTCAATGCATGAAAGTGAAAAGTGAAAGTGAAATCGCTCAGTTGTATCTGACTCTTAGCAACCCCATGGACTGCAGCCTACCAGGCTCCTCCGTCCATAGGGTTTTCCAGGCAAGAGTACTGGAGTGGGGTGCCATTGCCCTCTCCGGAAACCATCTAGAGACATATCTTATAAACTCTGTATAACGTATTGTCAAATATGAATGTTTGCCTCTCGCATTATCAAATGGAAGTATTGTTCCGTTTATCTTGAGTATTACATATGGATTTTGAATGTTTGGTGACTTGTCCTTAAAGATCTAAATCAAACTATCTTATCAAATATAAAATAAGCCTTTTCCTTTGGCCTCTCTAGAATCCATGAAAAATTTCTCTTTTCACATACAAGAGTGAGTTTTCCAGATCTGCTCGCCCGCCCTTTCATTCTGATTGTGAATTTTCCAGTTCAACTCCCATTTCTGCAATAAAACTGCTTGTTAAAAAAAAAAAGTCAGCAATTATTAACCCATTTGATGCCACTTCTCCTGATGACAGATCACAATTGGACAGATTCCCAATTCAAATACCCAGTTTGTCCGACTCTGTGCGACCCCATAGACGGAAGCCCACCAGGCTCCCCCGTCCCTGGGATTCTCCAGGCAAGAACACTGGAGTGGGTTGCCATTTCCTTCAATGCATGAAAGTGAAAAGTGAAAGTGAAATCGCTCAGTTGTATCTGACTCTTAGCAACCCCATGGACTGCAGCCTACCAGGCTCCTCCGTCCATAGGGTTTTCCAGGCAAGAGTACTGGAGTGGGGTGCCATTGCCCTCTCCGGAAACCATCTAGAGACATATCTTATAAACTCTGTATAACGTATTGTCAAATATGAATGTTTGCCTCTCGCATTATCAAATGGAAGTATTGTTCCGTTTATCTTGAGTATTACATATGGATTTTGAATGTTTGGTGACTTGTCCTTAAAGATCTAAATCAAACTATCTTATCAAATATAAAATAAGCCTTTTCCTTTGGCCTCTCTAGAATCCATGAAAAATTTCTCTTTTCACATACAAGAGTGAGTTTTCCAGATCTGCTCGCCCGCCCTTTCATTCTGATTGTGAATTTTCCAGTTCAACTCCCATTTCTGCAATAAAACTGCTTGTTAAAAAAAAAAAGTCAGCAATTATTAACCCATTTGATGCCACTTCTCCTGATGACAGATCACAATTGGACAGATTCCCAATTCAAATACCCAGTTTGTCAAATTAAAATGCCTCAAACTTTACTTGATGTGAACTGGGAAGAGTGTTTTTATATCGTTTTTTTCTCTAAAGCAGTCACTGTATCCTGTAGACATTTTTCATTTCCATTAATATTCTTGGGCCCTTTATGCTTTGTTCGTGCCTCTGTTAAGAAAGTTTAGCACATCTTAACCAGGTGGAATGCCCCTCTCTTAGACCACTTAACAGACTAATGCACTTGTCAGTTATTCCTTGAGTTTGGGAACAGAGCAAGCACTCATAAACCCTGGGGAAATGTATTCCTTTACTCTAAGGTGAGCTAAGAAAATTACTTAGCAAAAAATGGAGGGTGGAGTTCAAAGAGAGATTGCCTAGTCCTGTTGTATTTACAGGTCAAATGACTATTTTAGGATGTATTGTGCATGTCTTAGTAATCCAAAATATTCACTGAGTTGAGTTTAATGGCACATTGAAAGCCATTAGGCCGTACTAAGTAAATACCTTTTTTGGTATGTGTGCTAATTTCAAAAACACATTGTTTTATTTATAATGCACTCTTTCCATATTAGAACCGACTGCTCCAGAAGTGGCCCACTATTTGGATTGAGCAGTTTGCCTAGGGCCAGGAATTGAAGCTTTGTGAGTGAGAGTTTATGCTTCATTGAGGCGAGTTGTGGTTAAGAGCATTCAGACACTGGGAAAGTAAATGCTTTGGGGGTTGTTCACAGACTATAAGAGTTGCAAGCAATTCCTGACAAGACGGCGCTAAAGATATCATTGAGAGTTAAAGAAAAAACCCTTTATGGCATTACATATTAAAGTCAAAGTGTTAGTTACTCAGTCGTGTCCGACTCTTTGCAACCTCATGAACTGTAGCCCGCCAGGCTCTCTGTCTATGGAATTCTCCAGGCAAGAATACTGGAGTGGGTAGCCATTCTCTTCTCCAAGAGATCATCCCAACCCAGGGACTAAACCCAGGTCTCCTGCATTGCAGGCAGATTCTTTACCATCTGAACCATGATCCTTTGTACAAGTGAGGCTGTACGAGTGGGGATGCCACTTTATGTGATCTCTAAATAATCAAATTAGAATCACTTTTTTTAACTTAAAAATTATTTGTCAAACCTACTCATTTTATCAGTGAAGAACAAGGAGTACAGACAGCTAAAATGGCATGCCTACTGTCCCAGGGCTACAGAGGAGGAGCGCTAAAGCTGAGCTCCATTTTAACCGTTGCCATGATTCCCCCACAACAAGCCTTCTCCACGTACCAGAAGAAGCTGTAAATGCAACTAACAGCTAACACCAATAAAATATCACTGGTTTATTCAAAAACCCACAGTCATGGCTTATTTCTTAAGGACACACTTTTTTTTTTGGTACCCTATTTCATTGAATGCCTAAGATTGAATGGTCAATGTCCTTTTTGTCTGTGTTGGGATGACAGCACCACCTTGGGTACCAAAGCTTCAGAGCTGGGCATCATCCAAGACTCTGCACTCTTCTCCCCTCCCCACTCCCCTTTCCCATGCACCCAAACACCAGCAGTTTCCACTGTCTGCTTCACACCCGCCTGAGCTGGCCCAAGTCATTTCAGCCTGTCTCTGGACCACAGAACAGAGCACATTTCCTGATGGGCTTTCTCACCTTGAATGCTGTTCTCCCCACAGGTTTCGGCAGATGCCTTTCAGTTCTGCCCAGGCCTTCATAAGATCTATTGCATGAAGCTGAAGCAACTTGACTTGAAAAATAAAGCTTCCACAATCTGACTTCTGTTTGTCTCTGTGATAGCATCATCTCATTATCCCCAACATCTAGCGTTGGGTACCTTAGATGGTATTTCCTTCCACACTCTCCCCACTTCATGTATTATTCTCTTTCTGATGTTGACTTTTCTGACCCTCCACCTGGAGGGTCCTTCGCCCACTGCAGTCTCACCCAGCTGGTCCACCTAGATAACTCCAGCTCATGCTTGGAGGCTTCAGGTCCAGGCTGCCACCTTCCCTGAGTCCTGCCCTGTCCTTTTCCACCCACATTTGCCAGTTAGGTGTCCCCTCAGTACATCTAGGGGCACTCCACCCCTGCGTTTACTGCATAGGATCCTCCGTGTGTGGTCTTCACCCTGGACTCCAGCTCCTTGAAGTTAGGGATCGTATCTTGTTTATCCTTATCTTCTAAATGCCTAGCACTGGGGCCAGACATCTGACGGGTGTTCAGTGTTTGTTAAATAAATGGAGAAATAAAGCATTCCTACCCCAGATGATTCCCTTTCTGAAAATGGGACTACAGCGTGGATTCTCATCCTAACATAAGTAAAAGAATGCAAACATTCGATTTTGCTTTTCTTAGGAATTGCAAGCATGTACATTTTTACCAAACTGACAGTTAATACTAAAGAGTATCAAACATCTTGGTGACGAAGGGGGGTAGTTCTTGCCATAATACTGTTATGACCTCTAGTTATGAGCAAGCCATCCTCTCCTCATTAGAAAGATGATCAGAATCAAGGATGGCAATCATAGAAGGTAACCATCATATCCTACTTGCTAGAAAGTAATCTCAGTTGTGGAGGTGAAGAAAGGTAGTCATATGGAGGTCAAGTAACTTGCACACTTGCAAGTGTGTAGCAGAATTCAGATTAGAACTCAGATCAATCTCAGCGGTAAGCCACGTGTCTCCTACTGCAGCAGGCTGCCTCAAGCAAGAACATTATCATATTGAATTTATTCCACAACCATCCAACAATCCATGGCAAATTTTCAAAAATATTTTCTAAAAGTGTAAGATTCATGACTCTGCTTATAGAGTATTATATTGAAGGGAGTTTCATTATTTCAAATACCTTGTGCTTGATTTCTACAGAGAAAAGAAACAAATAGTGAAAATAAAGATATAAAAATCCTTGGTTCTTGCTCACCCTCTAAAGCATTGCTCACCCTCTAAAGGCTATGAACCACAACCTCTGACTCGAAGAGACCCCCAGATGAATTTTGTTTTCCTTTCTCTCTCATCTAGCAGAGCACAGCTTTGGAATCCTTCTTCCATTAACTACCCGTTGTTTCTTTTACCAACCCCATCTCATTTTAAACTATCATTTTTTATGAAAGGTAATGTTACATGATAGAAAACTGTAAAAAATTAATGGATAGAGTTGGTATAAAGAAACTATTATTGCAATAGTTTTTTTTTTTTTTTTGTCCATTACACATTCACAGGTTTTTTTCATATGGATATGTTTTATAGATGACTCCATTCAAAGCAAATTACTTTTAACACTTTGATCATTGAGGGATTTAAATCAGCCTGCTTTCCCACAGGAAGAACTCTTTTCTAAAAATATATACCTGTATTGTTTCTAACAATTTTATTCTTTTTATCTTAAAAAAATCCATTAGAAGTTCTCAGAAAGATCATATATAAAATTACTTTAAAGTTTGAATGGATGTCATTAGTCCATTAATTTAGTTTCTGAAATCCCAACAATATCAGAGAGAATACATATTTTTCTCAATAATTTCTTTTGATTATCACTGAATATGGTATCTAGAACAGGGCTGGCATCACATATATGCTTAATAAATGTGTGTTCAATGAGAAAACACTTTCTAGGCGTCTGGGACCCATCATTTGTAGATCTGTGGCTTCTTCTTCTGTGTTTGCACATTTATTTGAAGAAAAATATTGGAAGGGTATAGAAGGCTCTTAGGAGCCAAAAGCTGGTCACTTAGGACATAAGAGGACAAAAGATGGGACACAGATTGCTGCTCCAGTGCTTTGGCCACCTGAGGCAAAGAGCCGAGCCACTGGAAAAGGCCCTGATGCCGGGAAAGACTGAGGGAAGGAGGAGAAGGAGACGGCATATGGACTCCACGGACATGAGTTTGAGTAAACTCTGGAAGACAGTGAAGGACAGGGAAGCCTGGCGTGCTACAGTCCATGGGGTCGCAAAGAGCTGGACACAACAGTGACTGAACACCAGCGATAGTGGCTCATCATGATAGCTATCAAACAGCAAAGTGACTAGAAAGTTTTCAGTTTTTATCCTGAAGACTTTACGAAGAAGTTGCATGTATTTGTGTATGTATTCATATATATGTATGTGTCCATATACTGTATGGATATTTGTACAGATACATGTGTATATATACAAATACATATGTATTGTTACATATGTAAATATATATGAATATATACATATACATATGTAAATACATATGCAAATACATATATCTTCTTTTTGAAAATATATATATATTCATTTATCAAGGAGGGCCTTCAGCCTCAGTGGTTCACAACCTACTGATGTTCTTTGACTCCATTGCCTTCCTGCTTATCCAGCAGTGGGAGTACAATTCTGATGCATAAAACATGAATATAGACACTTGCTTCAAAAGAACATTTTTCCAGGGATCTATTTTACCTCCACAACCCCCAAACCTCTGGCGAGCCTTATTCTGCTTCTGGGATGAATTAAAACCTTTTGGCAGGAAAATATGATAAAATATTCTCTGATCTGATTCTAAGTCCACAATGTCTTACCAAGTTTTCAACAAAAATATTATCTTAAAAGAAGCAACAAAATATTCAGTGGCAAAATGTCTACTAGCCATTGCGTACTAAAAAGGAGAGCCATCACTTTGCCAACAAGGTCCATCTAGTCAAAGCTATGGTTTTTCCAGTTGTCATGTATGGATGTGAGAGCTGGACCATGAAGAAAGCTGAGTTCTGAAGAATTAATGCCTCAGATTGTGGTGCTGGAGAAGACTCTTGAGAGTCCCTTGGACAGCAAGGAGATCAAACCAGTCAATTCTAAAGGAAATCAACCCTGAATATTCATTGGAAGGAGCTAGGGAAGCTGAAGCTCCAATACCCTGGCCACCTGATGCAAAGAGCTGACTGATCGGAAAAGACCTTGACGCTTGGAAAGATTGAGGGCAAGAGGAGAAGGGTGACAGAGGATGAGATAGTTGGATGGTATCACTGACTCAGCAGACATGAATGTGAGCAAACGCCAGTAAGTAGTGAAGGACAGGAAAGACTGATGTGGGTCACAAGAAGTTGGACATGGAGCGTCCTAGGTGGTTCAGTGGTAAACATCCACCTGCCAATACAAGAGGCATGGGTTCGATCATCCAAGAAGATCTCACATGCCATGGAGTAGCTAAGCCCATATGCCACAAATATTGAGCCTGCGTTCTAGAGGCCAGGGACCGTAACTACCGAGCCCACAAACTGTAGCTACTGAAACCTATGTGCCCTGGAGTCCACACTCCACAGCAAGAGAGGCCACGACAATCAGAAGCCCATAAACTGCAACTAGAGAGTAGTCCCCACTCATTGCAGCAAGAGAAAGGCCCACACAGAAGGAAGACCCCACACAGTCAAAATAAACAAAAAAAAATTTTTTTGAAAGAGTCAGACACAGCTTACCAACTGAACAACAAAAACGAATGTTGAAAAATCATAAATGGACTGTAAGGGCCTTAGAGGCAAGACTCAGGAAGCCCAGTCTTTGTTTTTTTTATGAGCCCAGTACAGAAACATGTGATATTTTGAGGAGCCAAGCTGATAAAGCAATTTGAGCTACAGCATTTTGATGCAACCTAAATATCAAATAATTAACTTTTTCTTAAAATTATTAACTCTATACCAAACAGTGAACTACAACTCCATCAGAATGCCTACTCCTGGCAAATAATAATATAACCAGTATTCACAGATTTATACTTAGTCTTCTTAGAAAGAGCCATCAATCATTAGAAGAAATATGCTGTTTTATTCTAATACTTCACTAATATCATGAAGGTATACCTTTCAGATTCCTGGTTTTATCCTTAAAGTTAAAGTGGCCCCATTCCTTGTTTCAGTTAAGCAATAAAGTGACTGATCTACAATGAAGCATATTCTGTTTCCTGTTAGAAACCTAAACCCATGATTCTCAGTTCTCAGGGCATAATCAGGGATTGGGGAAGGATGAAAATTGGTGCATACCATAATCATCAATGAGAAAGGAGGACCCTTAAAAAGTATATGTAATATATATCATAATTATAGGTGTTGCAAAGAAAATAGAAACCATTGTTCCTAATATAAATTACAAAAACAAAACTTGAAGTGAAAGTCACTCAGTCGTGTCCTACTGTTTGCAACCCCAGAATTCTCCAGGCCAGAATACTGGAGTGGGTAGCTTTTCCATTCTCCAAGGGATCTTGCCAATCCAGGTATCGAACCCTGGTCTCCCGCATTGCAGGCAGATTCTTTTCCAGCTGAGCCATAAGAGGAACCCAAGCATATCAGAGTCGGTAGCCTATCCCTTACCTGCCTCTTGAGAAATCTGTATGCAGGCCAGGAAGCAACAGTTGGAACTGGGCATGGAACAACAGACTGGTTCCAAATAGGAAAAGGA
>SJYX01001815.1:16019-32061 GCA_006410675.1 Oreotragus oreotragus | reverse complement strand
CCTACCAGGCTCCTCTGTCCATGGGATTTTCCAGGCAAGAGTACTGGAGTGGGGTGCCATTGCATCATATCCTCCCATTATTGATGCATTGCTTCCTTTTTAGATCATTTCACATCTTCCAAGAGAAATTTTGTTAATTCTTACCACACTTAAGGAAATTCTAGGTGACTCCAGCTAAAGATTTGTCAATTTTGTTTATCTTTTCAAAGAACCAGCTCTTGATTTCGTTTTGTCTTTTTGGTTCTCTGTTGCATTTATTTCTGGTGTAATCTTTGTTGTTCCCTTCTGTCGACTAACTTTGGACTTTGTTCTTCCTTTTCTAGTCTCTTGAGGTATAACTTTAGGTTGCTATTGGAGATTTTTCTTTTTTCCTGAGGAATTTCCTCTTTCTTTTGTTTTTTAAATGTACCTTATTGAAGTATAGTTGATTTACAATGTTGTGCTAATCTCTGCTGTACTGCAAAGTGATTCAGTTATACATATATATACCTTCTCTTTTATAATCTTTTACTTTGTGGTTTATCACAGGATATTGAATCAAGTTCCCTGTGGTATACAGTAGGACCCTGTTGTTTATCCATCCTGTATATAATAGTTTGCATATGCTAACCCCCAAACTCCCAATCCAACCCTCTTCCTTCCCTATCCCCTTGGCAACCACAAGTCTGATTAACTTCCCTCTTAGAACTGCTTTTGCTGTATTCCACAATAGGATTCTAGAAGTTGACTCTTCATTTCAGTTCTCCAAAGAGAATCAAAGGCCTGATAGCTTCCTGAAAGTGGGACAGAGCTTAAACACAAACAGAGAAGGCCTGACTCACAGGTCTGGGGTCAGCTGACACAGTTCCAGGAGGAGCAGCTGGAAAGACACCTGAAGTCCGCCAGAAGCTGGTCCCTTGTGAAAGGCTCTGATGGGTGAGGGTCCCTGGGGGACAGCACAGAACGCCATTCACCCATGAAAACTACAACTCAAGATTCTGCCGCAGAAATAAGACCTACGTGGCATGCTGATTTTGCCCTGATTTGTTGCGAAGGCCTGAGCTTGCCTGTGTGTGCCCAGTTGCTTCAGTCGTGTCTGACTCTCTGTGACCCTCTGGACTGTAGCCCTTCTCCGTCCATGGAATTCTCCAGGCAGGAATCCTGGAGTGGATTGCTATGCCCTTCTCCAGGGGCTCTTCCCAACCCAGGGATGGAACCCAGGTATCCTGCATCTCCTGCATTGCAAGTGGATTCTTTACTGCTGAGCCACCGGGAAAGCCCCTGACTGATCTTAAAAATGCATAAAATAGACATATTGGCTATCAGATGCATTATACTCCTAAATGAACCAGATATTTTTCAGTCCATTTTCTGATCCAATCGGGCTGTTTGTCCTTCAGTCTTACACAAAGTCTTTCTAAAGGCAATTTGAAATCAAAGAGCATTTTCTGTGATGTTTTCCCCCAACTTTTTATTTTTAAAGTTTTCAAACTTGGAATAAGATGACAGAATGCCGCAATGGCTCTCCCTACCCCCTCACCTACATGCACCAGCTGTTACACTTTGTCACGCTGGCTTGGTGGAGCAGTAGTTCACCTTGCAGTCACACGGGATGAGCCTTGAGAAGGATGAGAAGAGCCTCGAACAGGCCGAGACACTCTGGCTTCATGCCAACAGGTGATTTCTCAGTCGTCAGGCATGTTGAGACCCTCTCGGCCTCTCTTGGCTAAGGCTTGACTGCTCTTTCTAGATTAAGAAACAAGAGAGATTAATTGAGGAAATGTGTGCATTTCACTTACGCAAATGCACTTAAGGGAATGTCAATAAATTCAGTAAATACAGAGACTTCCCTGGTGGTCCAATAGTTAAGAATCTGCCTTCCCATGCAGGAAACATGGGTTCAGTCCTTGGGCAGGGAACTAAGATCTCACATGCCAAGGGGAGCCAAGCCCACGTGCCACAACTAGAGAAAGCCAGCATACGCACCGCAATGAAGACCCAGCACAGCCAAAAAGAAAACATTCAATAAATAGAAAAAGAAAGAAAGTGAAGTCGCTCAGTTGTGTTCAACTCCTGGTGACCCCATGGGCTGTAGCCTACCAGGCTCCTCCATCCATGGGATTCTCCAGGCAAGAATACTGGAGTGGTTGCCATTTCCTTCTCTAGGGGCTCTTCCCAACCCAGGGGTCGAATCCTGGTCTCCCACATTGCAGGCAGATGCTTTACCCTCTGAGCCACCAGGGAAGCCCAACAAATAGAAAGTGTATTTTTATTTACTGGAAATCAAATTTCAAGCAAAACACGTCTTACATTTGCATATATCAGACATCCACTCACCAAATGTATATGAAGCTCCATGCCCAGCACTTTTCTGGACTCGAGATGTGGCAGCATAGGTAAGCTCAGAACTCATGACCTTCACCACAGAGGGACGGGGACCAATGACGACGCGGAACAGAAATGCCACACCAGGACGTGTGATCTGGAGGAAATGAAACGGGGCGATACTCAGGGCGAGGTTAGTGACTCCAGCTCATCCCTCAGAGCCGTGGGCCCAGCGAGTGGAAAGAGCCAGAAAAACATGTTCCAGATACAAACAGGAGGAATGGAGTCGGGGGAGGAGGAGAGGGTGAGCCCAGAAACCATCAGGATAAGGTCTCACTGGCCTGGAAAATAGCTTGAATTACATTCTAAATTCACAGGAAAATCAGTAGGTTTTTATGCAGAGAAAGGGCACAATTTGAAAGAAATTGCAAAGATCCCCCTGGCTGTTGTGCAAAAACAGTGATTATAGGGTCTGTATTAGCTGCTACAGGATGCTATAACAAAGTACAACAAACTGGGGGGAGGTGGGGATGGTTAAAACAACAGTTATCTATTGTCTCACAGTTCTGGAGGTCAGAAGTGCAAAATCAAGGTATTGAGAGGTCTTGTTCCCTCCAAAGTCTCTAGGGGAGAAGGCTTCCTTGCCTCTTCCAGCTCCTGGTGGCCCCAGGGGTTCCAGAGAGAGACTGGGACCTAAACCCCTTTGCTGCAGTGCTGCAAAGCTTGCACCTGAACACACCTCTCCTTGAAATACAGAATACAAAGAAACTGCTAAGTCGCTTCAGTCGTGTCCGACTCCGTGCAACCTCATAGATGGCAGCCCACCAGGCTCCACTGTCCCTGGGATTCTCCAGGCAAGAACACTGGAGTGGGTTGCCATTTCCTTCTCCAATGCATGAAAGTGAAAAGTGAAAGTGATGTCGCTCAGTCGTGTCCGACTATTAGCAACCCCATGGACTGCAGCCCACCAGGCTCCTCCGTCCGTGGGGTTTTCCAGGCAAGAGTACTGGAGTGGGGTGCCACTGCCTTCTCCAACAAAGAAACTATAAGGGACTAAAAATAACTGTGTGCATGCCCAGTTGGGGCAAATTCTGAACCAAAAGATGTCAAAAAATCCAGCTGCCCTTTCTGAGGAGCTGGGAGCAAAAAAAACTGGGTGTTGGGAGCAAAAGCAGGGTACTGCACATGCCCCCCTGCACTCAACACCACAAAGGGGTGGGCAGACCACCAGGCCACCCCTCCAGCCTGACCCTAAACACCCCCTTGCCCTCACCCTGCATAAGGGATGATATCAAGGAACACGCTTGCCCTCCGCATCCCATGGGAGGGAGCAAGCAAACGTGTTACTTGTTTTTGCTTCCTCTTGTAGCCAGCACAGGAGCCCCATTAAAGCCTTGCCTGGATTTTTTTTTCTCTTTTTTTTTAACATCTAGAAAATTTATTAACACAAAACAATAACTTGAGGAGTCCAGTTCACAGATAGCGACCACGGTGACCCCCCTACCCGAGGGTGCTGTCAGAGGGCTTGGGCGTGACGTCCTCAATCCACCCAATCTCCATCCCTGAGCAGGCGAGGGCTCCGAGCGCTGGGAGTCTTGGTGGTATTTCCTCCTGAGGCCTGGAGTTTGATGTGGAGGGCAGTGATGCCCAGCTCCTTGCATCGCTGGGCTACAACCTGGGCAGCCAACATGGCAGCAGATGGCGAGGACTCATCTCGATCAGCCCTTCATCCCACCAGTTATACAGCAGATGATTTCCTTGCCGGAAAGGTCACTGACATTGACAAAAAAGTCACTGAAGCGTGCAAAGGTGTAGCACACGCCAAATACATTGTCTCCTTCAGCCACCTGAAGGCCAAGGCTGGTGGCCTNAGCTTCAATTCCTGGGTCGGGAAGATCCGCTGGAGAAGGGACAGGCTAACCACTCCAGTGTTCTTGGGCTTCCCTTGTGGCTCAGCTGGTAAAGCTAACCCCAACCTCCAATGTGGGAGACCTGGGTTCGATCCCTGGGTTGGGAAGATTCCCTGGAGAAGAGAAAGGCTGCAGTATTCTGGCCTGGAGAATTCCATGGACTATGGATTGCAAAGAGTTGGACACAATTGATCGACTTTCACTTTCAGGTAGTTAGTGGTTAATCAAGGAGATTTAATTTGGCACCTTCCCTAGAGCAGACCCACCCAACTTTGGAGATAACCAAAATGCAATCTTCTATACATTTTTAATCTTTCTGACTCTGTTTTTCTCCTTCTATATAATTGAAGGGCCACTGACATGGTAAAATGATATTACACAGGAAAATCCCATGGACAGAAGAGCCTGGTGGGCTATAGTCCATGGGATCGCAAAGAGTCAGGCATGACTTAGTGACTAAAGAACAACAATTAAGATTCCTCCCAGCACAGTGCCTGGCTCTAAGCAGGCACTTGAGAGCTAGGTTTCCATCTCTTCCCTTTCTTCACAGGTCGTGACCTCTGCTT
This sequence comes from Oreotragus oreotragus, assembly GCA_006410675.1. NCBI lineage: Eukaryota > Metazoa > Chordata > Mammalia > Artiodactyla > Bovidae > Oreotragus > Oreotragus oreotragus. Next base: position 27,281 of record SJYX01001815.1, on the reverse strand, counting down.
TGAGGGGCTCATCACCCTCAACCCTGTGGTCAGGGTGAAAGCTTAGGGGGCTGCAGGGCTTGACTGAGCTCAGACTCCTACTGAGGCCTGGGTAGAGTGACAGCCTGTCAAGTGGGTTTGTGGGACCCGGGAGTGCCTAAATCGATGGTGGATTCAACAAAGGGGAGGTGGTCTGAGCCCTTCTCAGGAGGGTTTGCCTGGTGGGGGGTGGGAGGCGGGCAGGGAGCGGGGTCTGAGGCAGCAGAGGCTGAAATGTTGTCTAGAGACAAAATCGCCCCTCCCGCGGCTTCCTTACTGTTGTTTCTAATTAGTTCCATGAATCTGTCAGGGTCGCTGAGGTTACTTTGAAAGGAAGCATGGAGAAGTGGGTGGCTTTCCTCTCCCATTGTCGGGTGACTAATAAAGCCATCTTGTTTTGTTTTCCGGCCTGAGACTCTGAACATTTTAAGAAAGAACAGAGACCTTTTCAGAGAATGCAAAGCCTCTGTTCTGGAACTCCCCAGAGGAAGGCACCTCCACAGCTCTCTACCCAGCGCCGCCAAGTGAGAAAACAAGAACACTGCTGGACTCAAGCGTCCATGTTCGATGGACGTGCTGACGGGCTGACATCATTTGTGCGTTTTAAAGCCTGACGTGAAAACTCCTCCCAAAATGGAGCTAACAGCCCACGTGTTCACTTTGGTCATTGGACGAAAAGAGAAAAGGAGCATCTTCTGTTGAAATGAAGCCCTGTGAGCCCCAGGTGCCTCACCGGATTGAAGATCCCTCAGCCAGAGCTGTGGTGACTCAAGAAACCCAGGAAACCACCAGAGTTGGGAGGAAAATTCAACAAACCTAAGGTGAAGAGCAGCCCCACGAAAGAGCTTCATGGTATCAGTATATTAACTGAGACCCTTTAATAAGCAAACATTAAAATGTGGAGTTCTAAAATGATAAATTCATAAATGCTAAGTAATGCTGCTGTCTACCTTAAATGTTTCAGGTAAAATTTCTTTTGAAAATAAAAGTAAGAATATCTGAAAACAATTAATACCTCAGCGCCCACCTGAGAGGCCCTCTCAAAAGCTGAGCAGGACTGAGGCAGCATTGCCCGAATCCCCAGAATTTTCTTTAACCTCCTGGAACGTAATTTGTGGGTCTGTAAAGATATACACACTCATGTTGCAGTGAGAATTTCATCTAATTATTCATAGATAGAGGAATCAGTTGTCCAGTCGCTCAACTGTGTCCAACTCTTTGTGACCCCACGGACTGCAGCATGTCAGGCTTCCCTGTCCTTAACCCCATGATTGTCAAAGACAGACTTCAAATTAAATGAATCCACTGCTGTAAAAATCCATCTTCTGGCTGAAAAATTGCTTTCTTCATTGTCAATTTCTAGTTCATCATTACTTTTTCTCTTATTGATCATTTGAAATCACTGGATTTAGAAGTTTGATTTTGACCAAACAACAATGTCTTTAAAAAGTATGGCCTTAATTGTTCCCTTTCTTTCAAAAAATGCCATCACACACTGAGGGTGTCATTCATTCAACAAATATGTGTGCACGCATCTATCACATTTTGCAGGAGACTGTACTAAGAAGAGCCATGTAAACAAATCACAAGCACCTGAAAAAGTTCAATAAGAGGCCAAACAATGAACACAGGATGAACGATCAGAAATCTATGTTTAATTCGTAAATAACACTCAGAAAGACACAGCCTGAGTTCAGCACAGAGAACCTGCAAGGTTGTCCGGATTGGGCCAGGAGTCTTGTGAGAGAGATCAATCTGGATTTGGGCCTTTAAAAATAAGGAAAAGTTGGAAAATCTTAGAGGCTAAGAGAAGACATTTCAGAACAGAAAAATTATGTGAATAAAAGCTCGAAATTTGAGCAGTGTTGAAAAAGTTTCTTAATAGAAAGTTCCGTAGCCTGATACCAGAACCAACCAGCGCTGGAATTAATGGGAAGAGCGTACCCCTACCCCATCTCCTCTGCTTTGCTGCTGCCCCGGGTCCTGGCACACAGGGTCAGTGATGTAATTTGCCAAACTCAAAGCAAAATGAAAATGCACAGGCTGACGGACGGGGTGGGGAAGCGAAACCCCCCTTCCCTTGGGCCCATCACACCAACACACAAGGAATGGATGACCCCAGGGAAGTGCAACCTCTGCAGAGGATGTGCTGGGCCCCTGGACCAGGAGCAGGTGAGAGGCCCCTGCCAAAGCCAGGAACAGCCAGCCTGAGACAGGACAACCACCGTCTTGCCCTGCCCCAGGTGCCATGGGGCCTGCACTTGACGCTGACCCTCCTGGGCCCACACGCCGGCCCTGTCAGGAGTGGAAATGGAGCCTGGGCCTCCCCACCAGTGCCCCTGGGCAGAAGGCAGCAGGGGTCCTACGCAGGCGTGTGGGGAAGGGGCAAGTGGAAGATCAGGGGAAGGGGGAAGACCAAGTCCTCAGGGAGCTGGGTGCAAGCAACTCAAGGCACAACAGAAAGGCATTGCAGTGCAGTCAGCAAATGTGAAGGGTCAAGCTATACTGTGAGTAACATATATTCTGGTTCTGCTGTCTCCCCTGCACCCAGGACAGCGACTCTCCCAGCCTGGCTGACCCTATCCTGTCCGTCGTTAGAAAAACTGTCTACCATTAAGAGATGATGGACAGAATCAAACCAATTCATCAAGTGAGTCAATGTGCAAAATCCAAAATAATAACTTCGAACCTCAGCTCTCCCTGTTATAGCTTATGTAACTACTTTTTGTCCCCTCTTTTTATTTAGTCTACTAGGACAAAAGACCAACTATCATATTTGCCACAGAAGGTCCTTAAGATGAATGAGCATCGATCTTTTTGAGCTACTGCTGTCATGCTGCTGCTGGTGCTGCTAAGTCGCTTCAGTCGTGTCTGACTCTGTGCAACCCCAGAGACGGCAGCCCACCAGGCTCCCCCGTCCCTGAGATTCTCCAGGCAAGAACACTGGAGTGGATTGCCATTTCCTTCTCCAATGCATGAAAGTGGAAAGTGAAAGCGAAGTTGCTCAGTCGTGTCCGACTCTTAGTGACCCCTTGGACTGCGGCCTACCAGGCTCCTCTGTCCATGGGATTTTCCAGGCAAGAGTACTGGAGTGGGGTGCCATTGCATCATATCCTCCCATTATTGATGCATTGCTTCCTTTTTAGATCATTTCACATCTTCCAAGAGAAATTTTGTTAATTCTTACCACACTTAAGGAAATTCTAGGTGACTCCAGCTAAAGATTTGTCAATTTTGTTTATCTTTTCAAAGAACCAGCTCTTGATTTCGTTTTGTCTTTTTGGTTCTCTGTTGCATTTATTTCTGGTGTAATCTTTGTTGTTCCCTTCTGTCGACTAACTTTGGACTTTGTTCTTCCTTTTCTAGTCTCTTGAGGTATAACTTTAGGTTGCTATTGGAGATTTTTCTTTTTTCCTGAGGAATTTCCTCTTTCTTTTGTTTTTTAAATGTACCTTATTGAAGTATAGTTGATTTACAATGTTGTGCTAATCTCTGCTGTACTGCAAAGTGATTCAGTTATACATATATATACCTTCTCTTTTATAATCTTTTACTTTGTGGTTTATCACAGGATATTGAATCAAGTTCCCTGTGGTATACAGTAGGACCCTGTTGTTTATCCATCCTGTATATAATAGTTTGCATATGCTAACCCCCAAACTCCCAATCCAACCCTCTTCCTTCCCTATCCCCTTGGCAACCACAAGTCTGATTAACTTCCCTCTTAGAACTGCTTTTGCTGTATTCCACAATAGGATTCTAGAAGTTGACTCTTCATTTCAGTTCTCCAAAGAGAATCAAAGGCCTGATAGCTTCCTGAAAGTGGGACAGAGCTTAAACACAAACAGAGAAGGCCTGACTCACAGGTCTGGGGTCAGCTGACACAGTTCCAGGAGGAGCAGCTGGAAAGACACCTGAAGTCCGCCAGAAGCTGGTCCCTTGTGAAAGGCTCTGATGGGTGAGGGTCCCTGGGGGACAGCACAGAACGCCATTCACCCATGAAAACTACAACTCAAGATTCTGCCGCAGAAATAAGACCTACGTGGCATGCTGATTTTGCCCTGATTTGTTGCGAAGGCCTGAGCTTGCCTGTGTGTGCCCAGTTGCTTCAGTCGTGTCTGACTCTCTGTGACCCTCTGGACTGTAGCCCTTCTCCGTCCATGGAATTCTCCAGGCAGGAATCCTGGAGTGGATTGCTATGCCCTTCTCCAGGGGCTCTTCCCAACCCAGGGATGGAACCCAGGTATCCTGCATCTCCTGCATTGCAAGTGGATTCTTTACTGCTGAGCCACCGGGAAAGCCCCTGACTGATCTTAAAAATGCATAAAATAGACATATTGGCTATCAGATGCATTATACTCCTAAATGAACCAGATATTTTTCAGTCCATTTTCTGATCCAATCGGGCTGTTTGTCCTTCAGTCTTACACAAAGTCTTTCTAAAGGCAATTTGAAATCAAAGAGCATTTTCTGTGATGTTTTCCCCCAACTTTTTATTTTTAAAGTTTTCAAACTTGGAATAAGATGACAGAATGCCGCAATGGCTCTCCCTACCCCCTCACCTACATGCACCAGCTGTTACACTTTGTCACGCTGGCTTGGTGGAGCAGTAGTTCACCTTGCAGTCACACGGGATGAGCCTTGAGAAGGATGAGAAGAGCCTCGAACAGGCCGAGACACTCTGGCTTCATGCCAACAGGTGATTTCTCAGTCGTCAGGCATGTTGAGACCCTCTCGGCCTCTCTTGGCTAAGGCTTGACTGCTCTTTCTAGATTAAGAAACAAGAGAGATTAATTGAGGAAATGTGTGCATTTCACTTACGCAAATGCACTTAAGGGAATGTCAATAAATTCAGTAAATACAGAGACTTCCCTGGTGGTCCAATAGTTAAGAATCTGCCTTCCCATGCAGGAAACATGGGTTCAGTCCTTGGGCAGGGAACTAAGATCTCACATGCCAAGGGGAGCCAAGCCCACGTGCCACAACTAGAGAAAGCCAGCATACGCACCGCAATGAAGACCCAGCACAGCCAAAAAGAAAACATTCAATAAATAGAAAAAGAAAGAAAGTGAAGTCGCTCAGTTGTGTTCAACTCCTGGTGACCCCATGGGCTGTAGCCTACCAGGCTCCTCCATCCATGGGATTCTCCAGGCAAGAATACTGGAGTGGTTGCCATTTCCTTCTCTAGGGGCTCTTCCCAACCCAGGGGTCGAATCCTGGTCTCCCACATTGCAGGCAGATGCTTTACCCTCTGAGCCACCAGGGAAGCCCAACAAATAGAAAGTGTATTTTTATTTACTGGAAATCAAATTTCAAGCAAAACACGTCTTACATTTGCATATATCAGACATCCACTCACCAAATGTATATGAAGCTCCATGCCCAGCACTTTTCTGGACTCGAGATGTGGCAGCATAGGTAAGCTCAGAACTCATGACCTTCACCACAGAGGGACGGGGACCAATGACGACGCGGAACAGAAATGCCACACCAGGACGTGTGATCTGGAGGAAATGAAACGGGGCGATACTCAGGGCGAGGTTAGTGACTCCAGCTCATCCCTCAGAGCCGTGGGCCCAGCGAGTGGAAAGAGCCAGAAAAACATGTTCCAGATACAAACAGGAGGAATGGAGTCGGGGGAGGAGGAGAGGGTGAGCCCAGAAACCATCAGGATAAGGTCTCACTGGCCTGGAAAATAGCTTGAATTACATTCTAAATTCACAGGAAAATCAGTAGGTTTTTATGCAGAGAAAGGGCACAATTTGAAAGAAATTGCAAAGATCCCCCTGGCTGTTGTGCAAAAACAGTGATTATAGGGTCTGTATTAGCTGCTACAGGATGCTATAACAAAGTACAACAAACTGGGGGGAGGTGGGGATGGTTAAAACAACAGTTATCTATTGTCTCACAGTTCTGGAGGTCAGAAGTGCAAAATCAAGGTATTGAGAGGTCTTGTTCCCTCCAAAGTCTCTAGGGGAGAAGGCTTCCTTGCCTCTTCCAGCTCCTGGTGGCCCCAGGGGTTCCAGAGAGAGACTGGGACCTAAACCCCTTTGCTGCAGTGCTGCAAAGCTTGCACCTGAACACACCTCTCCTTGAAATACAGAATACAAAGAAACTGCTAAGTCGCTTCAGTCGTGTCCGACTCCGTGCAACCTCATAGATGGCAGCCCACCAGGCTCCACTGTCCCTGGGATTCTCCAGGCAAGAACACTGGAGTGGGTTGCCATTTCCTTCTCCAATGCATGAAAGTGAAAAGTGAAAGTGATGTCGCTCAGTCGTGTCCGACTATTAGCAACCCCATGGACTGCAGCCCACCAGGCTCCTCCGTCCGTGGGGTTTTCCAGGCAAGAGTACTGGAGTGGGGTGCCACTGCCTTCTCCAACAAAGAAACTATAAGGGACTAAAAATAACTGTGTGCATGCCCAGTTGGGGCAAATTCTGAACCAAAAGATGTCAAAAAATCCAGCTGCCCTTTCTGAGGAGCTGGGAGCAAAAAAAACTGGGTGTTGGGAGCAAAAGCAGGGTACTGCACATGCCCCCCTGCACTCAACACCACAAAGGGGTGGGCAGACCACCAGGCCACCCCTCCAGCCTGACCCTAAACACCCCCTTGCCCTCACCCTGCATAAGGGATGATATCAAGGAACACGCTTGCCCTCCGCATCCCATGGGAGGGAGCAAGCAAACGTGTTACTTGTTTTTGCTTCCTCTTGTAGCCAGCACAGGAGCCCCATTAAAGCCTTGCCTGGATTTTTTTTTCTCTTTTTTTTTAACATCTAGAAAATTTATTAACACAAAACAATAACTTGAGGAGTCCAGTTCACAGATAGCGACCACGGTGACCCCCCTACCCGAGGGTGCTGTCAGAGGGCTTGGGCGTGACGTCCTCAATCCACCCAATCTCCATCCCTGAGCAGGCGAGGGCTCCGAGCGCTGGGAGTCTTGGTGGTATTTCCTCCTGAGGCCTGGAGTTTGATGTGGAGGGCAGTGATGCCCAGCTCCTTGCATCGCTGGGCTACAACCTGGGCAGCCAACATGGCAGCAGATGGCGAGGACTCATCTCGATCAGCCCTTCATCCCACCAGTTATACAGCAGATGATTTCCTTGCCGGAAAGGTCACTGACATTGACAAAAAAGTCACTGAAGCGTGCAAAGGTGTAGCACACGCCAAATACATTGTCTCCTTCAGCCACCTGAAGGCCAAGGCTGGTGGCCTTCCCTTCCTCCTTCCTTCCCCCCTGCGAGGTGTTGTTCCCGCATGTCTTCCCCGAGCTCCGCCTCCAGGAAGAGAGCGTGCTTGAATTTCTTGTCTGGCTTCTTGTCGTTTAGTCTCTAAGTCACGCCCGATCCTTTGAGACCCCGTGGATGGTAGCCCACCAGACTCCTCTGTCCATAAGGATTTCCCAGGCAAGAATACTGGACTGGGTTGCCATTTCCTTCTCCAGGGGATCTTTCTGGACCAGGGATTGAACCCGGGTCTCCTGCACGGGCAGGTGGGTTCTTTACCACTGAGCCACCACCTCTAGTCAATTTCTACTGACTGGAGAAGGCCAAGAGCTCAGTCGGTATCAGGCCTGGGTTCATGGCAGCAGCATCACAGTCTCTGCCTCCATCCTCACGTGGCCATCTTCCCTGTGTGTGTGTGTCTCCATGTCTCTCCTGCTCACAAGGACGCCAGCCAGATAGGATTAGGGCTAACGCTAATGATTTCATTTTCACTTGATTGCAACTGCAAAGATCCTATTTCAACATATAAGGGCACATTTCCAATTCCCAGGGGTTGGGACTTCAATTGTCTTTTAGGGGGACACAGTGGGCCGGGGCACAGGAAGAAGTGAGGGGCTCTGTGGGGCTCCTGCAGTGTCCAGATAGGAGACAGGCAGCTGCAGTGCTTGGACAAGGAATGGGGGATATGAGGGGAGGTTTTGTAAATCTACCCACAAGACTTAGGGAGAGTGAGAGCAAGAGGGCCATCTGGAGCGCCTTCTAGAATTTCAGATGACAAAGGTAGGAAGATGGTGCGGCCATTTATGAGATGGGAAAGTTAAGAGTAGGATCAAGTTTGGAGAACAAATCTGTAGCTGTCTTTGGAGCATGTTCAACTTGAGATGCCTTTGAGATGCGCCTATGGAGCTATCAAGGAAACTCTTGAGTCTGCGTGTCTAGGTCTCAGGGGAGAAGTCAGGACTAGATGTGTGAATTTGGAAATGAGTGGCATGGGGATCTTCGTTTTAATTTCTTCTTTTTCGTATTTATTTGTGTAATTTTGGCTGCACTGGTTCTTCGTTGCTGGGCGTAGGTTTCTGCAGCTGCGGCTAGTGGGGGCTACTCTCCGTTGTGACGCTCGGGGTCTCTCATTCCGGCGGCTTCTCTTGCTGTGGAGCACAAGCTCTAGGATCAGTAACTGCGGTTCACAGGCTCTAGAGTGCCGGCTCAGCAGCCGTGGCGCAGAGCTTAGTTGCCGGAGCAGGGATGGAACCTGTGTCCCCTGCCCTGGCAGGCAGATTCTTAACCGCTGAACCATCAGGGAAGTCCTTAATTTGAATTTCATCATGAGTAAGACGGTTGAAACTTTGAATGAGAAAGTGATTTTTTAAAAATGACTAGTTTAATCACCAATATGTTGCCAGAGGGTAATTACTTGATGTGAAGAAAAATGAAAGTGTTAGTTACTCAGTCGTGCCTGACCCTTTGTGACCCCAATGACTGTAGCCCACCAGGCTCCTCTGTCCATGGGATTCTCTAGGCAAGAATACTGCAGGGAGTAGCCATTCTCTTCTCCAAGGGATCTTCCCAACCCAAGGATCGAACCCAGGTCTCCTGCACTGCAAGCGGGTTCTTTACCCAATGAGCCACCAGGGAAGCCCAATGACCTGAAGCTTCATGGCTAAACAGAGAACGCTGTGGAGTCACTGGCTGATGGTTTAGTTTATCGGATATTAGGACGTGAGGGGACCGTGCATTGCTGGCTTTGTTACTCTGCGACTTGTGAGCCCTGGAATTTGGTTATTAATCAAGGAGAAGTGAATCCTGTGTGACATGACAAAAACGTTTCCATATTTTGAACAACTGTTCTTAAATCCAAAATAATCCCATAAGAAAGAGCTCCATTTGTTGATGTTTGACTGCTGACAGCTTCTAAGCCTCATCCTTCCGGCCAACCCCTCCAACTCATGGAGCAAGAAAGCCTGAGTGCTCCCTCTTTCGGCCCAGAGGGACAGTCCAACCAAGGAAGCTTTTCCCATGCCTGGACCCTCACTCAGCCCCGCCCCAAGAAGCCCCAGGTCAGTCTCTCTTCCTTGCTCTCTCAAGACTTGTCTGGACCAGCTTGAGAAGCCTATTCTGCTCTTCCCAAATGCCTGATTATGTGGGCAATAACCTTTTCACACACCCTCCTGCTGTGAGTGTGGCATCAGCAGTCTTAGCATCCAAACCCAGGGCCAGGTGGGATTCCATCTCACTTGTTCAAAGCAGTTAAAACAAAACCCAGGAATCAGCCGTAAAGTAGTGTTTAGGGAAGAAAAGGACCGTTTACCACTCCAACAGAAAAGACAGGAAGAAGCTGGGAAGGCTGATGAAACAGTGTCCGATAAAACAGCTGGATCCACAGGAGAGGAACCTGCAAGCCTGGGGCCACTCGGTGAGGCCCCAACACCCCTTGCAGAGGGAGCATAGAGCCTCACCAGCAAAGAGTAAGAGCAGGCTGATAGTTGAGCCATGTTCCAATACAAATCAGAATCTCAATTTGAAAGAGAAAAGTGAAAATCGTTCAGTCGTGTCCGACTTTTTGTGACTCTATAATACAGTCCGTGGAATTCTCCAGGCCAGAATACTGGAGTGGGTAGCCTTTCCCTTCTCCAGGGGATCTTNGCATAGAGCCTCACCAGCAAAGAGTAAGAGCAGGCTGATAGTTGAGCCATGTTCCAATACAAATCAGAATCTCAATTTGAAAGAGAAAAGTGAAAATCGTTCAGTCGTGTCCGACTTTTTGTGACTCTATAATACAGTCCGTGGAATTCTCCAGGCCAGAATACTGGAGTGGGTAGCCTTTCCCTTCTCCAGGGGATCTTCCCAGGTCTCCCACATTGCAGGCAGATTCTTTACCAGCTGAGCCACAAGGGAAGCCCAAGAATACTGGAGTGGGTAGTCTATCCCTTCTCCAGCATTCTTCCCAACCCAAGAGTCGAACTGGGGTCTCCTGCATTACAGACAGAATCTTTACCAACTGAGCAATCAGGGAAGCCCCTTGAAATAGAAAAGTTAGTAAATTATAGAAATTTGCTTCTTGTGTTTGGGGGCTAGAGGACAGGTGGGGAGGCCCAGAAGATGAAGACAGCACGCGAGGTACAAAAATCACGTCCTCCAACTTGTAGAATAAGACAAGTGACTGTGTTACCTGGAAAGCATACACCTCTGTGGTTTAAATCGTGTTTTCTCTGAACCAGCGCTCCCCAACCTTTTTGGCACCAGGGATTGGTTTTGTGGAAAACAGTTTTTTCATGGACGGGGATGGGGGGATACTTTGGGGTTTGCCTGCTGCTCTCTTCCTGTCATGCAGCCTGGGCCACAGACTGGTCTATGACCCTGGGGTTGGGGACCCATGTTCTAAACCACTCACAGTTTTCAGGTTAAGCCTTCTCAGAGTCAGTAATCTCTAAACATGTGTTGTATCTTGTTTCTACACCCTGGTTTTTGTACTCCTTTGTAGGAAATATGCACCAGATTATAGAAAGGTTCAGTCAGGATGGGGCTGTGGCGGGGCAGGGGGTGGGAGAGTGGGGCATGGTTTCTGGTGCAAAGGTCTCCATGGAGAACATGAGAAAACACACCCTTTGTGTTGGTGCAAAAAAGGGGGCAGGGAAGGACAATCAGGGGACTTTGAATGATGCTGCAGAAAGGGTGCGAGAGCCAAGTTCCAGCCCCACTTCTGAAACTGAACTTCAGTTCAGTTCAGTTCAGTCGCTCAGCCGTGTCCGTCTCTTTGTGACCCCATGAATCGCAGCACGCCAGGCCTCCCTGTTCATCACCATCTCTTGAAGTTCACTCAGACTCATGTCCATCGAGTCCGTGATGCCATCCAGCCATCTCATCTTCGGTCATCCCCTTCTCCTCCTGCCCCCAGTCCCTCCCAGCATCACAGTCTTTTCCAATGAGTCAGCTCTTCGAATGAGATGGCCAATGTACTGGAGTTTCAGCTTCAGCATTCCTTCCAAAGAAATCCCAGGGTTGATCTCCTTCAGAAT
>SJYX01001813.1:8901-21159 GCA_006410675.1 Oreotragus oreotragus | reverse complement strand
TGTCCAACTCTGTGCGACCCCATAGACGGCAGGCCACTAGGCTCCTCTGTCCCTGGGATTCTCCAGGCAAGAATACTGGAGTGGGTTGCCATTTCCTTCTCCAATGCATGAAAGTGAAAAGTGAAAGTGAAGTCGCTCAGTCATGCCCGACTCTTAGTGACCCCATGGACTACCAGCCTCTTGCCAGGCAAGAGTACTGGAGTCGGTTGCCATTGCCTTCTCCGCAGTGTGTAGCTAGCATCTTTATTTCTAAAGGCTGCCGTTCCTATGTAGGCATATGAAATATCCCTCAAACTCTTCTAACATTGGGATCCTCTTTGGAAAACTAATGACAGGCTACATTGCACCTTCAACAAGATTTGTCAGGTGCACAAACAAAATCTATAATTTCCTGAGAGAAAATTGATACGATTACAAGAAAAAAAAACTCAGTTTATCTGCTTCATATTGGCTAAAATGTACTGAGTACACCTCTAGTTCCCCATCCCCCTCATCAACCAAACCCCATGAAAAGATATAATAAGAGAACCATGAGAGTTTGGTTTCAATAAGCTCTGTTTAAACAAGTGCTCTGGTGTGTTTATCCAGTGTTTGAGAAGGTTGGAGGAAGCATGGGTGACTGATTATGGAAGCTGGTGCCCTGTCTCATAACTTAGATTCCACCAGATGGCCAGGAAGGGGTCCACAGGCAGTAGAGAGAGGGGAAGGACTCTGGTAGACAGAAGGAGTCTGCCTCCTTGTAATATTGTTTGAAAAAGGAAAGTCTCTATATAGTATTTTCTTTGTTGATGGAGCCTCAGGATTCACCACAATTTCTAGGCACAGAGTTACTGCTCAAGAAATTGTGGGATTATGTTATTTCTCACTAAACTGGTTCTAGGAAACTCCAGAAGCCGTCCATCTGAGAATTAGACAGCAACTGCAGGATGGAAGTTGCCATCTCATTTCAAGTTCACTTTTACAGCACCCTAATTCCATTATTACCTGCTCTACAGAACTTTAGCAGATCTTCTCTGTGTCCCATTATGATTCTCTACTTATGTATTTATTATAGCAATTACCTTAGTCTACTAAATACGATAAATTTTTTTTTATACCTCTTACTGGCTAGACTGGTGGTACAATTTATCATGGCTTTCCATAAAAGGTAGGTCAGTGCTAGATATCCACTAAATGTTGTTTTTTTGTTGACTGCTGATTCCCTAAAAACAAACAAACCAAAAAAAAAGTAGCAAAATGAACTGTGATAGAGAAAACTTCCTGGTGGCTCAGATAGTAAAGAGTCTGCCTGCAATGCTGGAGACCTGAATTTTATCCCTGGGTTGGAAAGATCCCCTGGAGAAGGGAATGGCAACACACTCTAGTATTCTTGCTTGGGAAATCCCATGGACAGAGGAGCCTGGCAGGCTACAATCCATTGGGTTGCAAGAGTCAGACAGACTTAGAGACTAAACCAGCACCACTCAGAGCAAAACTGAATCTCAGTAGCATATCTCAGCAAAAGAATAAAAGTGAGATATTTATGAAGTTTCTGGGATAAAAAGGAAGCACTTAGAGAAGTGATGCTGCCTGAGGAGCATGACCTGATGAGAGCTGAGCANGCAAGAGTCAGACAGACTTAGAGACTAAACCAGCACCACTCAGAGCAAAACTGAATCTCAGTAGCATATCTCAGCAAAAGAATAAAAGTGAGATATTTATGAAGTTTCTGGGATAAAAAGGAAGCACTTAGAGAAGTGATGCTGCCTGAGGAGCATGACCTGATGAGAGCTGAGCAGGCTTGGTGACATAATAATTTAGGACTGGTGGCTACATCAAGGCAAGAGTTTTTAAAAATTACTGTGTGAATATTCCCTTGAGGATCTCTAAGAATGGGATACGTACTCTAAGAATGGTTACTTGATAGGCCCTTAGTCTGTTGTTTATAAAAAATAATTTGGGGGACATTTCTGAAACTAAATTATCTGCAACTTCATCTTCTGGGGCAAGGGTATTCCGTGATAGTGACACTGGACAGTCTAACAGTAAAGGCAGGTAAGTGTGGATGGACAGCTGGATGGCTACAGATGGTGTAAGTGCTCAGGATATATTTAGAAGGCTGCTCTCAAAATGAAAAAATTATTTTGCCCCTAGTTTAACTCCAGCTTCACCCATGTCATTAAAGGAAAGAAAAATGAGTAAAAACCACAGTGGTAGTCAAAAGGAGTCTCTCCCTTTGTCTAAATTTAAGTTTTCCAAAAGAAGAGGAAGAGAGGGATAAATATAAATGTGAGAAAGGGAGCAGGAATAACGGGTTAAGAGGAACAGCAGCATTAGTCAGATTGTTGGTCTGCAAATGTCCTTTGTGATGTCAATTTAAATAATATTACAAGACTATTGTTGGTAAAGCAGTAGTACTCCCTTGATCATCAGCCTATAATATAAGACCAGAAAAGAGTAGAATACCTAAACAAAAATGTCAATGAAGGAATTCAGAGAGAAGTAAAACAAGCAAGTCAGCAAACAAACCAAACTGTACAGATGTACTCCATCTGGGTCTACTTGCTTGGAAGAGATTAAGTGCTAGCTTATAATAATAAGTGCTCAGTTAATGATTAATAAACGATCAGTCTTTGAAACAGGAGTTTAAGTTAACACAAATCACTCAGTGCTTAGAAATGTCACATAAGGCTTTTGAAAAAAATTTCTCACTAAATCTACAGGGAGATTTATATAGGGCTGGGGGTAATGGAGTAGAAAAGAAAGTCAAGAAAATTGTTCCTTTCTTCCCCAGGTCAGAAGATAGGTTAATGTCAGAACCAAAATTTCTATAGCTGTAGGATGAATTGGACCCGGAATGGTCTGCCCTGGTGGATTGGGTTAAAACCAGAGTTTTAGATACATTCTCAGGGTCTGGATAACAAGAGGACATAGCTGCAAGGTCAGTGAGGACATGAGTAGACGATTCAGTATTGTGAGCCTAGATGTGGAAAAGATTTGTTTTTCAGTCACTAACTCACATCTGACTCTTTGTGACCCCATGGACTGCAGCACGCCAGGCTTCCCTGTCCTTCACTTGCTCAAATTCATGTCCGTTGAGTCAGTGACACCATCCAACCATCTCATCCTCTGCTGCACCCTTCTCCTTTTACCTTCAATCTTTCTCAGCATCAGGGTCTTTCCCAATGAGTTAGCTCTTTGCATCACGTAGCCAAAGTATTGGAGCTTCAGCTTCAGCCTCAGTCCTTCCAGTGAATATTCAGGGTTGATTTCCTTTAGAATTGACTGACTTGATCTCCTTGCAGACCAAGGACTCTCAAGAGTCTTCTCCAGCACCACAATTCGAAAGCAGTTCTTTGGTGCTCAGCCTTCTTTATGGTCCAACTCTCACATCCACACATGACTACTGGAAAAACAATAGCTTTGACTGTATGGACCTTTGTCAGCAAAGTGATGTCTCTGCTTTTTAATATGCTGTCTAGGTTTGTCATAGCTTTCTTTCTGAGGGGCAAGAGTCTTTTAATTTCATGGCTGCAGTCATCATCCACATTTCTTTGGAGCCCAAGAAAATAAAGCCTGTCACTCTCTACTTTTTCTCTTCTATTTGCTATGAAGTAATGGGGCTGGCTACTATGATCTTAATTTTTTGAATGTTGAGTTTTAAGCCAACTTGTTCACTGTCTTCTTTCACTCTTATCAAGAGGCTCTTTAGTTCCTCTTCAGTTTTTGCCGTTAGAGTGATATCATCTGCATATCTGAGGTTGTTGATATTTCTCCCAACAATCCTGATTCCAGCTTGGGATTCATCCAGCCTGGCATTTCTGAATAGAAATTAAATAATCAGGGTAACCATATATACCTTTTTCACTCTCCTTTCCCAGTTTTGACCAGTCACTTGTTCCATATCTGGTTCTAACTGTTGCTTCTCAATCCACATACAGGTTTCTCAGGAGACATAGTCTGGTATTCCCATCCCCTTAAGAATTTTTCACAGCTTGTTGTGATCCAGACAGTAAAGGCTTTAGTGTAGTCAATGAAGCAGGAATAGATTTTTTTTTTTTTTCTGGAATTCATGATCTATCTTCACCCTGAGAAGATTGTGACCCATACTTAAAACGTTGGGCTTTCTCTGAAAGAGCCTGTAGCAGGAGACTGTCAGCCAGTCACACTCCTTGAAGCCAAGAAATGAGTCCTTCCTGGAAGGGGTACCTAAGCAAGTCTTCTCATTGCTCTACCAGAGATTGTGTGGGCTGTGACAGACATGCCCAAACGATGAGGGATATAGAATTACCTCACAAAATGGCAGATACGGGATTCCTTTTTCATAAGCATGACGAAGGAAGACATGGAGGAGGGAAAATAAATGTCACTTAGAATGAAAAGAACTTTGTTTTTCTCTTTCAGTGTTCTGAATTAATTTGTCACAATAAATAGAAATGGGGAGTTCTTATTTCAATCAATGAGACTCTCCTTTCCATCCTTCTACGTGTGGTAGTGTTAATCTCTCAGTCGTGTCTGACTCTTTGCAACCCCATGGACTGTAGCCCGCCAGGCTCCTCTGTCCATGAGATTCTCTGGGCAAGATATACTGGAGAGGGTTGCCATTCCATTCTCTGGGGGATCTTCCCAACCCAAGGATTAGACCTGGGTCTCCTGCATTGCAGGCAGATTCTATATCGTCTGAGCTACAAGGAAGTCCCTCTTTGTGTGGTACTGGTTCGTGATTTTACATCCTTGGCAAAAATTGTTTTTAGTCATTCTTTGAATTTTGAGAGCTAGGAGAAGGGAAAAAGGACCATTGGGGCAGGAAATAACATTTCTTACTAGGAACTTTATATCATGCTTTGCTGACTTCTTATACCAGTACTAGAGACATACATATTATAAACTCCATTTCATAGTTAAGGAAAGTACGGCTCAAAAAAGCTAAATTTTTCATCCTATAAAATTTAGATCTGTTTCATACTTCAGGAAATTAAATATGAAATTCCTAACCCTCTATTACCACATAACACTACTTATTTCGAGGTTAGTATCAGGCATGTTTTATTAAAATCATTTTTATGCTCTCACACCTCAATTTTTTGTGCCTTTCTATCTTATCCTGGAATATTCATTGAAGGACTGATGCTGAAGCTGAAACTCCAATACTTTGGCCACCTGATGTGAAGGGCCAGCTCTTTGGAAAAGACCCTGATGCTGGGAAAGATTGAGGAAGGCAGGAGGAGAAGGGGGTGACAGAGGATGAGATGGATGGATGGCATCACCGACTCAATGGACATGAATTTGAGCAAGCTCTGGGAGATGGTAAAGGACAGGGAAGCCTGGTGTGCTGCAGTTCATGGGGTCGCAGAGAGTCAGACACGACTTACTGACTGAACAACAACAATCTCAGATGGAGGAGCTCCTGCGGTGGCAACTGTCTCCCCACTGCCTAATGTGTCTAGCACATTGTAATTGCTCAAAAACTGCTTTCTCTTAAACAGTAAGTCACTGGCTAAAAGGTGATTAAGCTAAAATTTGAACCCAGAGTTGTATGCTTCAAAGCCACCGGTCCTCTTTCTGCTAGAGCGTTTCCTTTGCAGAGTATATGTGTGCATGGGTATGTACCTGTGATTGTTTATACACGTATATACACATAGATGTAGTTTAGATATATATATATGGGAACAGAAATGACAGGTTCCAGGTTTTGTGACAAAAGACAGGCATGTGACTTCAGCATTTGTTTGATCTAGGCTTACTTTCCCATTTCCAAACATGAACTTTGCCGGTCAGTTCCATGGACATTTGAGTCTGTATGTGGAGGACAGCAGCCTTGCCTGGGTCAGCTTTTGGTGAAATGGGCTGAGCACTGAGGAGGCACCAGCTGGGTCCTGGTGGGCAGGCTGGCTACTCATTTCTGAAGTCTGCCTCCTGGTTGTCACTCTTGCACCTTGGAGCTGCCTGTAAACTCCCAGGCAGGCTAAACTCAGGTAGCTTAATTACAGAGGCTGTTATTTACTAGAGCCCCAGCTGAATCCATCAAACTAACTTCACTTTAACCTGAGCCGGATTTTATTACGAAGCCTATTTATTGAGCGTTTCCCCTTTGGCTGTGCATGTTTTGATTTAGGTATATACATATACTTACCTATTTGAAAAGTAGCTATGTTCTGACACATTTCATATTTTTAAAAGTAATATTGCATGTAACATAATTTGGGGGAAAAATAGACACTCAATACAAACAAACAAACAACAAGAAAAAGGTCTTTGAATTTAGAATAATGGATACCTGCAAGGCAGCAACTTGCTTGAGAGATTTTGCTCAAGTAACTTATAACTATCAGTAGAAAGCCCCAGGGATTCGTGGCTGTTTTTGCAGAAGCTGTTTGCAGTGGAATAAACAGACAAGTGCTCTATATATCATTTTAAGTAAGACAAATAAAGCTCTGTTTCCACCTTACAACGATGTCATTGTCAGTTATATAAGAATAATTCTGTGTGACTTTTTATGAATTCTTCCCCTGTGTAGAAATACAATGGCCTAATTTTCCACTCCCCGTATTATAAATAAATGGCCTTCTTCAGCAGTCTCAGGTCCACCCAAACTGTCTCATCCTGAGCGAGGAGCGTCTTTCCTACCATGATGTGCTCACCCGTTGAAAGTAAAAGCTGTTGTCCACCGCAGGGCAGCTGAGGTTCTACCATCTTGCCACCTGCTCAGCATCACTGCACAGTGCCCTAGTCCCTAGGCCACCAATGATCTGTCACTGTCAATAAGTTTGCATTTTCCAGAATTTTACACAGGTGGAATCATATCATAGGTACGCTTTTGTGATATGTCTTCTTTCACTTAGCAGTTATTTTGAGGTCTATGTTATAATGTATTCATGCCTTTTTTTGCTGAGTAATATTCCACCATATGGATATATCACAGTGTCTTTATCTGCCTACGTGATGATGGGTATTTGAATTGTTTCCAGGTTTTAACTATTACAAACAAAGCTGCTATGAACATTTGTATACATGTCTTTGCATGGACATATGCTTTCATTTCTCTTGTGTAAATGCATAATAATGGAATGGCTGAATCAGATTATTGGTGTACATTTAACTTTTTAAGAAACTGCCAATATAATTTCTAAAATGATTGTACTGTCTTACACTCCTTCCAGTGATGTGTAAGAGTTCCAGTTTTCTGTATCTAGTGATTTCGATAGGTTTGTAATGATATTTAATTGTGGTTTTAATTTGCAGTTTGCTAATTACTAGTGATATAGAGCATCCTTTCATGTATTTATTTGACATCTATATATGTTCTTTGGTAAAATAGCTGTTCTAACCCTTTCCCCATATTTTTTTGAAAACAAAAGTCGCTCAGTCTGACTCTTTGCAACCCCATGGACTGTTTAGAACTCCAGGCCAGAATACTGGAGTGGATAGCCTTTCCCTTCTCCAGGGGATCTTTCCGATCCAGGAATTAAACCAGGATCTCCTGCATTGCAGGTGGATTCTTTACCAACTGAGCTATGAGGGAAGCCCCCAAATACTGAAGTGAGTAGCCTTTCCTTTTCCAGGGGATCTTCCCAATCCAGGAATTGAACTGGGGTCTCCTGCATTGCAGATGGATTCTTTACCAACTGAGCTATCAGGGAAATTTTTTACTGGGCTATTCTTTTCCTTACTATTGAGTTTCAAAATCTATTTACATACTCTGGATACTAGTTCTTTATCAGATGTGCAATTTGCAAACATTTTCTTCCAGTTTGTGGTTTATCTTTTTATCTTATTAACAATATCTTTCAAAGAACATGAATTTTTAATTTTGATGAAGCTCAATTTATCAGTTTTTAAAAATTTTTTATCAATCATGCTTTATGTATTAAATCTAAAAAAAAAAATGACAACACAAGGTCACAATGATTTTCTCCTCTGTTTTCTTCTAGAAGTTTTATAGTTTTAGGCTTTACTGTTAGGTCAATGATCCATTTTGAATTAGTTTTGCATATAATGCAAGATGTGGATTTTTTTGCATATGAATAGCCATTATTCCACACTAGTGGTAGAAAAGACTATCCTTTATCCATTGAATTTTTTTTTGTACTGTTGTTGGAAATCAGTGGTCCATATGGGTATGGGTCTATTTCTAGACCCATTCTATTCTATGCCACTGATTTGTCTATACCAAAATCAAGCTGTCTTAATTGCTGAAGCTCTATGAGGTCTTGCAAGTAGGCTGTGTTAATCTTCCAACTTGATTCATCTACAAAATTGTTATAGCTATTCAAGGGCCCTTGCATTTTCATATGAATTTGTTTGCAACGTCTGCTGAAAATGATGTTGGGATTTTGATTGGGATTGCATTGAATTTATTGATTAATTTGGAGTAGATTGACATCTTAATACTGAACCTTCCAATCCAGGATCCAATTATCTCTCCATTTATCTATGCCCTCTTTGAATTTTCTCAGCACTCAGTCATTGCTTTTCTGTGCACATGTCTTTTATCAGACTAATCCTTAATTATTTTATAATTTTTGATACTATTGTAAATTGAAAATATCAATTTCCAATAGTTTGCTTCTAGTATATAGAAATACAATTGGTTTTGTATATTCATATTTTATCCTTTCACTTTACTGAGTTCACTTATTGATTTTAGTAGGTTTTTTAGTTTGTTTTTGGTAAATCCTATTGGATTTTCTAGTTCACTTATTTATTCTAGTAGATTTGTTTGTTTGTTTTTTGGCAAATCCTATTGGATTTTCTACATAATCAATCATATCTTCTGAGAATAAAGACAGTTTGTTGCTTTCTAATCTATCTGCCTTTTATTCCTTTTCATTCACTGTTTGAACCATCTAGAGCCTCCAGTAAACCACTGAATAGAAGAGATCAGAGCAGATATCATGATCATGTTTGTGATAATTGGAAGAGAACATTTAGTCTTCAGTATTAAGCAGGATGTAAATGTAGCCTGAGAAATTCACTTCTATTCCTGCTTTGCTGAGTGGTTTTTACAAAATCATTTTTAAATACATAAACTTTGTTTTTCCTTTTTTTCATTTTTAATAGGGTTACTCGTATTGATTGATTTTTCAATGTTAAGGCAACCCTGTATTGTATATGTATATGTATATGTATTGTATATGGCTGCCAGAAATTGCCTAAACAGTCACTGATACTTGGCTCACTTTTTAAAACTCTTTCTCTGTATGCTTTAATTTTTAAATGTTCCTAAAGTTCACTATTTTTTCTTCTTTATTGTATAATCAGATGTTAATCCTATCCAATATATTTTTGTCTTTACACATTGTAGTTTTCATCTCCAGAAGCTTGATTTTGTTATTTTTTATACTCCCACTGTATCTACTTAACTTTTTAAATATATGGAACACAGTTATAAAAACTGCTTTAACTATCCTTATAATTTCAACATTTCTGTCAGTTCTGAGTCAATCTGAATTGGTTGCTTTATCCACTCATTAGAGTTCATACTTTCCCATTTCTTTGCATGTCTTGTAATTGTCTGTTGGATGCCAGACATTGTGTATATTACCTTTTTAAAAACAGGTATTTCTGAAATCTTATAAATATTTCTGGTTTTTGTTTTGGGATCCAGTTAGGTACTTAGAGATATGTTAATACTCTCAGGTCTTGGTTTTAAGATTCAGTAGGTAAGGCCAGAGGGTGCATCAGTTCAGTTCAGTTCAGCTGCTCAATCGTGTCCAACTCTTTGCGACCCCATGAATTGCAGCATGCCAGGCCTCCCTGTCCATCACCAACTCCCGGAGTTCACTCAGACTCATGTGCATCGAGTCAGTGATGCCATCCAGCCATCTCATCCTCTGTTGTCCCCTTCTCCTCCTGCCCCCAATCCCTCCCAGCATCAGAGTCTTTTCCAATGAGTCAACTCTTCGCATGAGGTGGCCAAAGTACGGAGTTTCAGCTTCAGCATCATTCAGTCTAGGTCTAATAATTCCTTACTCGTGAGGCAAGACCTTTCTGAGAACACTACCCAATACCTTGTGAATCTTGACATTTTCCAGCTTTCTAGTAGACTTAGGCACTATTTCCAGTCCTATTTGAGCTCTGGCACTGTTACTCCCAATCCTTCCAAGTTCTTTCTCTTGCTACCAGTAGTTTCCTTTGTAGTGATCCATACCCAGCTTAATGCTAAAGGGAGACCCTCTGTAAATCTCTAGATTCCTTTCCTGTTCAGTTCACTTTGTTTACCATTCAAGGGTACTGTTTTTGTTGTCTGATGCGCAGTATCTCACAAACTAATATTTTATATATTTTGTCCCTTTTTGGTTGTTTCTGAGTAGGATGACTCTGGTCTCTATTACTCATCTTGGTCAGAAATATGTCCTCTGTTTCTTTTTCCTTTTGATATTTTTCTTTCCTTTCCAAATGTGCTGAGTAGAAAAACCTTAGCCTTGTAACAATCCTATAGTCTTGCCCACTATTTTGTCTATGGGTTCAGCAGGGTTATTTCATTTTACACATGGTTTATAATTTTGTTGCAGCATTCTTANTACTCATCTTGGTCAGAAATATGTCCTCTGTTTCTTTTTCCTTTTGATATTTTTCTTTCCTTTCCAAATGTGCTGAGTAGAAAAACCTTAGCCTTGTAACAATCCTATAGTCTTGCCCACTATTTTGTCTATGGGTTCAGCAGGGTTATTTCATTTTACACATGGTTTATAATTTTGTTGCAGCATTCTTAGAAGCACCACATATCCTTAACTAAATGAGAATGGTTCTGTCCTAAACACGGCATATATATATATATATACTCACATATATAACAGTTCAGTTCAGTAGGAAATCTAGAATAGATTTAAAGTCATTTTTCTTGAAACATTTTTGCACTTTGGAAATTGTTGTATGAAAACACTTTCTAAAATTTAAATTGGCACATTGATAGCAAGCTCCTTCTGGAGAAAACTTACTCATTCTTTATCATACAAGGGGGTCCATATTTTTACTGGGACAGTGTTTAGTGTGAAAAGTTGGAAATAGGTACCATCAGTGTTAGTTAGGTGGCCCAAATCCTGAGATATATTTCAAGAAAGTAGATGCTGAAGTAATTTACGGCTATATAGCAATATCCGCAGTGTAGTGAAAGCCTCATATATGCTTGAGTTTTAATGTGCCTTTTCCTGAATGATTACATCTTAAGAAATTAGAGTTTATAATTTTTACAGCTAACCATTAAGAAGGAGCTTAGCCTATTAATGAATTCTACCTGCATGGAAGAGGAATATGTGTCTGTGTCCATTCAAAAGGACAGTTTAAATAATGTATTTGGGAAATCTAACTCAAAACTGATTTGAAACTTGTATGTAATTTTATGCTTATTATTTTTATGCTATATTTTCTAATAGCTTTTTAGTTCCAAGATCTAAATTTTGAGGTTTCTCAGCAGCCTATGAAAATTGTGCTGTGATTTTCCTTGCATAGTGTACAGGCACAATAGTAATAGCATTATTAATGATTTACCTTCTAAGACATAGTTAATCTATCCTATACCCAAGAAAATATGAAAAAAAAATTGCAGAAAAATGGAGACAATTACCACCATTTTGCAGGTGCAGATTCAAACACTGCTAAGAACTTATTTTAAAGTCAGTATTAAAAATATATGTAGCATGTTCTTTAAACTGCCAGTCTCTGACATTAGTGACCATTTGAGGAAGAATGTTGTACTTTAGTGCTCATGATTGGATTACATACTGAAATATAAGATGCAGCCATCTGATGTTATGATCCAGGACTTAAAATTCAAGTCACACCCGGGAAGGAACAGGGTAGGAGGCACAGAGGTGCATAAGAAAAAAGATTTGCCCTAAGTGGTACCTGTGCAGCATCTGGGAGACCATACAGGCTCTGCTCAGTGTTCACCCACCTCTCACCTGTTCAGTAGTCCTGCGGAGATGAGCAACACTAACTTGCCATCCAAGTGGCTCCCGCAAAACAAGTGACAGCAGTGGAGGCTGTGAAAACCCCCTGCAGAATTAATGGCCCATCTAGTCAGACCTGGAATTAAGAGACATGCAGAGTTCATGTGTGGGCTGGAGTTGACACTGGGAGTTGTTTCTAACCAACCATTCCTAAATCTCATGACTGCAACTGCTGCTGCTGCTGCTAAGTCGCTTCAGTCATGTCCAACTCTGTGCGATCCCATAGACAGCAGCCCACCAGGCTCCCCCGTCCCTGGGATTCTCCAGGCAAGAACACTGGAGTGGGTTGCCATTGCCTTCTCCAATGCATGAAAGAGAAAAGTGAAAG
>SJYX01001812.1:0-21884 GCA_006410675.1 Oreotragus oreotragus | reverse complement strand
ACTCATTTGAAAAGACCCTGATGCTGGGAAAGATTGAAGGCTGGAGGAGAAGGGGACAACAGAGGATGAAATGGTTGGATGGCATCACCAATGCAATGGACATGAGTTTGAGTAGGCTCTGGGAGTTGGTGATGAACAGGGAGGCCTGGCTCTGTGGTCCTGTGTGGTTCATGGGGTTCAAAGACTCAGACACGACTGAGTGACTGAACTGAACTGCCTTTCTTAAATTGGATCATGTAGTGTTTGGTTTGTTTTTAAAGGAAGTGTCTTTTATTTATTTGTGTGTCTTGTGGGATCTGAGTTCCCTGACCAAGTGAATCTGGGGCCAAAAAGCACTTGAGTAACCAATGGACCACCAGGGAATTCCCATGGCCCATGTCATTTTGAATGCACAAGTAATCCCCATTTTAAACTGGGGCTTTAACAGTTTGGTGCTGGACACTTTATTGAGCACCGCCCACACCTGGTCTTGTTTAACTGCAAGGGATCCATATGAAAGGCTTTACTTTTTCAGTTTTATAGACAGGAAATTAAGGCACAGAAAGAGGTTAGGCGATGTCCTTAGGTTCACACAACTACTGGATGATAAATGGTGAACCAAAATCTGGACCTTTGCTGTTGATGGTGTGTGTGTGGGTGTGGGAGAGTGTGTGTGTGCATATGCACGTGTGCTCAGTCGCTCCAGTTGTGTCCTATTCTTTGCAACCCTATGGACTGTAACCTGCCAGGCTCCCCTGTCCATGAGGATTCTCCCGGCAGGAATGCTGGAGTGGGTTGCCCTGCCTTCCTCCAGGCCATCTTCCTGACCCAGGAATCGAACCCATGTCTCCTGCATTGCAGCAGATTCTTTACCCACTGAGCCACCTGGGAAGCCCGTGTGTTGATATTGTCTTCTTTAAAGAGACTTTTGTTAGTTTATTACTTAATTATTAGGCATATACTCATTTATGTTTGTTAGACATTTTATAAAAATTGCAAAGTTGGATTTGTGTTTAGGTGCTTACTAAGCTCTTTGCCTTTTAGAAGTTAACATCTCAGGCTCTCTCTAAAATGCTGATAAGAACATACATGATGCTGTGTGTTCTAAACACAGTGCCTGACACTTTAACCTTAAGTTTTCATCTGGTGCAAGAAATGCTTTTTCCCTTATATTTCTAATATGCCTGAAAGCAGGTTGGCTATTATAATTGGCATTATTTTTTATTTTGGTGACACAAAAGTAATGCTGTGGCCTAGAGTCAGTCACCTGTTAGAGTGGGCAGTGGATGGTCATGTTTCCCTTTTCTGAATTATCTTCTCACCATTTCATTAGTATGAGAACCTTTTTAATGTTCTTGTCAGTTTTGATTAGTTTACTCTAGATATCTTCTATGAATTTCCAGTGAGATAATTCAGATTAGCACCTTGTTTAACTTTTAAAAATGCAGTTTTGTAGGGTTTTTTTTTTTTTTGGTAGTATTCCATAAAGTATTTAAGTAGTTTAAAAACCTGTAATTACTAGGCCTTGTCTCTCAACCTGATATACACATTCTGACAATGCCAGAGATTGTTTCATCTTTGTTATCCTGAATTTTGAAACTTGTGCATTTGAAGGCTGTCTTGAGTTTGTACTTATGTACATAATTTCTCCTAAAAGTAATTGTATATAACCTGATTTTTCACAGGAGTCCAAAAGGCTATAATTGTTCATGAATTTTTCACGGTTCTGTATGTTGCTGCTGCTGGTAGTTGACTCAGTCATGTTTGACTCTGTGCAACCCTGTTGAAGCCTGTGCAGCCTGTCAGGCTCCTGTCCATGGGACTCTCTAGGCAAGAGTAGTAGAATGGGGTGCCTTCCCCTCTTCCTGTTCTTGTATACTTATGCAAATACTTTTCTTCTGTAGTTCTTTTTTGAATTAGTTAACTGTATTAGCTTATGAACTAAACATAATTTCCTAACTTTTACCACAGTGGATTTTGACTCTCTTGTTTGGGTTTGGTGGGCAGGTGAAGAAATAAATCGAGAAGCCAAAAAAGCACGAAAAATAGGTGGCCTTACTGGTAGCAGTTCTGATGATAGTGGCAGTGAATCTGATGCCTCTGATAATGAAGAAAGTGACTATGAGAGCTCTAAAAACATGAGTTCTGGAGATGATGATGATTTCAACCCATTCAGAGATGAGTCTAGTGAGGATGATGAAGATGGTAAGTTCTTTAATATTTTAAATATAAACTAAAGGGTCCTTATTTCTGTGTATTTGAAATGGGATATTGTTCTAAAATCTTTTCTTTTCCTGTAAAAATTATCAGACAGATTCTAATCTTTGCTTTGTGGGAGCTCCAAGCTTGTCTTATCTGCTGGCAGTTGAGCTCATTTATGAAAGGTCATGAGGTCAATTTTGTTCAATTATGTTTAATCTCAAATTATGGCATTTACCTCATGGTGTATGGATGTACTGGACTGCTATAGTTGGTGGTGGTTTACAAGTTGTCGGTCAACAATACAAAAAAACTCAATGGTGGTTTCCTTTGAAAATTCTGTACTTGTGTTAACAGATGATTTATGTCTTTCCTTAATTTTCAGATCCCTGGTTAATCAGAAAAGATCATAAGAAAAACAAGGATAAAAAAAAAAGGAAAAGTATAGATCCAGATTCTATTCAAAGTGCCTTATTAGCATCAGGTCTTGGATCAAAACGACCTAGTTTTTCTTCTACACCAGTTATTTCACCTGCTCCTAACAGTGCACCAGGTAACCACATGGATGTTTGCTTTGTCTGTGAAGAGTGCTTTCAAACAAACAAATATTTAAACGGTGTACTGATTTTTAACAAATGTACTTTATCTAGCTAACAGTAACACCAACAGCAACAGTAGCCTTATAACAAGTCAGGATGCCGTGGAAAGGGCCCAACAGATGAAGAAAGACCTACTTGATAAACTAGAAAAATTAGCTGAAGACCTCCCTCCTAATACCCTGGATGAACTTATTGATGAACTTGGTGGCCCTGAAAATGTTGCTGAGGTAAATATGACTTGAACACGGTTGATTCTGTCCTAGGTAATGTTTTTTTTTTTGCCACTTACAAACCCTTTAGAATGAGTAATACATTGTTTCCTCATAAAATTGTCTAATATCCTCTCTGAGATCTGAGAACCCTTGTTCTACTCTAGTTGTCTTCCTAGAGCAAATGAGTTCCTTCCCCTAGTGTCTTGAGTGTCTGCCCCAAGACTAGATCTCTGTTACTGTCCCTGTCACACAGCCTTTGCTGCCATTGCCATGTGTCGGTTTTCTCCACTGAATTTGGACTTTGAGAGCCAGGCTTTGTGTTGCAGTGTTTCCTGTCCCCCGTGGGCACGTGGCGCGGGAGAGGATGCACACTGCACATAGCTTCCTTCTCCCTTTCACCTCCACCGTGTTTCTCCAGTGGGAGTCCTGAACTTCCTGCACCATAGTCAGATACCTTAATTGTAAGCGACATTGTTTGACTTTGCAGATGACTGGCCGCAAGGGGAGGGTTGTAAGCAATGATGATGGAAGCATATCTTACGAGTCAAGATCTGAACTTGATGTTCCTGTGGAAATACTAAATATTACAGAAAAACAAAGATTTATGGATGGAGATAAGGTATATTTTTCTAGGATGCGTTTTGGTGAAAAGAGTTATGCCCATACATTTCAGTTAATCTTTAGGTTTTTTTCTTTTAATATAAATCATGTATTTTGAATGTTCTTTTTTTTTTTAACTAATAGTAATTACTGAACATTTTACATGTTTTCAATATTTTCTTGTAAGTTGAATGTGGTAAGTGTCATGCACAGAATAAGATGCAGCTCTTGATAGTTTGGGGGCCTTTTGAAGTCTTTAATCAGGATATTAATATATCATGTTCTTTCAGGCCATATTAGTGATCATACATCTAATGCTTACTTGAGCGTTAGTGTAATTTTGAATCTAGAGATATATTTAAGCATGTTTAGATTACTAGGATTCTTTGGTTTTGCTGTTTCTTATCTTGCTCTGCTATGTTCTATTAGGATGATTTACTCTGAATGAATGTAGATTACACTTGCTTATTTAATGACTGCAGAGGTTGTGGTTGCCTTCAGAGGCCCTTTCTGCTCTTATTGTTAAGTAAACTTCATGAATTGTAAGAGTCTCAGATCAGTTCTTCCTCCATCCAGTTGGAATTGCTTATGAGCATTTGCTGATGAGTTTGCTAAAAAACAGGTAGGTGTGACACTTCAGCCTCACTCCTTAATTTGAAAGGGGTAGAATAGAGTCTTACATCTCTATCCACATTTTGCTTTGTATTTAAAAAAATTCTTTTGCTTCTGCAAGTGGAAAATAGATGATAGTTATTACCATTATCAAAGTTATCTTTTAAGTGTATTTAAAGCTCTTATTCCGGAGAAGGCAATGGCACCCCACTCCAGTACTCTTGCCTGGAGAATCCCGTGGACGGAGGAGCCTGGTAGNCAGAGATTGTTTCATCTTTGTTATCCTGAATTTTGAAACTTGTGCATTTGAAGGCTGTCTTGAGTTTGTACTTATGTACATAATTTCTCCTAAAAGTAATTGTATATAACCTGATTTTTCACAGGAGTCCAAAAGGCTATAATTGTTCATGAATTTTTCACGGTTCTGTATGTTGCTGCTGCTGGTAGTTGACTCAGTCATGTTTGACTCTGTGCAACCCTGTTGAAGCCTGTGCAGCCTGTCAGGCTCCTGTCCATGGGACTCTCTAGGCAAGAGTAGTAGAATGGGGTGCCTTCCCCTCTTCCTGTTCTTGTATACTTATGCAAATACTTTTCTTCTGTAGTTCTTTTTTGAATTAGTTAACTGTATTAGCTTATGAACTAAACATAATTTCCTAACTTTTACCACAGTGGATTTTGACTCTCTTGTTTGGGTTTGGTGGGCAGGTGAAGAAATAAATCGAGAAGCCAAAAAAGCACGAAAAATAGGTGGCCTTACTGGTAGCAGTTCTGATGATAGTGGCAGTGAATCTGATGCCTCTGATAATGAAGAAAGTGACTATGAGAGCTCTAAAAACATGAGTTCTGGAGATGATGATGATTTCAACCCATTCAGAGATGAGTCTAGTGAGGATGATGAAGATGGTAAGTTCTTTAATATTTTAAATATAAACTAAAGGGTCCTTATTTCTGTGTATTTGAAATGGGATATTGTTCTAAAATCTTTTCTTTTCCTGTAAAAATTATCAGACAGATTCTAATCTTTGCTTTGTGGGAGCTCCAAGCTTGTCTTATCTGCTGGCAGTTGAGCTCATTTATGAAAGGTCATGAGGTCAATTTTGTTCAATTATGTTTAATCTCAAATTATGGCATTTACCTCATGGTGTATGGATGTACTGGACTGCTATAGTTGGTGGTGGTTTACAAGTTGTCGGTCAACAATACAAAAAAACTCAATGGTGGTTTCCTTTGAAAATTCTGTACTTGTGTTAACAGATGATTTATGTCTTTCCTTAATTTTCAGATCCCTGGTTAATCAGAAAAGATCATAAGAAAAACAAGGATAAAAAAAAAAGGAAAAGTATAGATCCAGATTCTATTCAAAGTGCCTTATTAGCATCAGGTCTTGGATCAAAACGACCTAGTTTTTCTTCTACACCAGTTATTTCACCTGCTCCTAACAGTGCACCAGGTAACCACATGGATGTTTGCTTTGTCTGTGAAGAGTGCTTTCAAACAAACAAATATTTAAACGGTGTACTGATTTTTAACAAATGTACTTTATCTAGCTAACAGTAACACCAACAGCAACAGTAGCCTTATAACAAGTCAGGATGCCGTGGAAAGGGCCCAACAGATGAAGAAAGACCTACTTGATAAACTAGAAAAATTAGCTGAAGACCTCCCTCCTAATACCCTGGATGAACTTATTGATGAACTTGGTGGCCCTGAAAATGTTGCTGAGGTAAATATGACTTGAACACGGTTGATTCTGTCCTAGGTAATGTTTTTTTTTTTGCCACTTACAAACCCTTTAGAATGAGTAATACATTGTTTCCTCATAAAATTGTCTAATATCCTCTCTGAGATCTGAGAACCCTTGTTCTACTCTAGTTGTCTTCCTAGAGCAAATGAGTTCCTTCCCCTAGTGTCTTGAGTGTCTGCCCCAAGACTAGATCTCTGTTACTGTCCCTGTCACACAGCCTTTGCTGCCATTGCCATGTGTCGGTTTTCTCCACTGAATTTGGACTTTGAGAGCCAGGCTTTGTGTTGCAGTGTTTCCTGTCCCCCGTGGGCACGTGGCGCGGGAGAGGATGCACACTGCACATAGCTTCCTTCTCCCTTTCACCTCCACCGTGTTTCTCCAGTGGGAGTCCTGAACTTCCTGCACCATAGTCAGATACCTTAATTGTAAGCGACATTGTTTGACTTTGCAGATGACTGGCCGCAAGGGGAGGGTTGTAAGCAATGATGATGGAAGCATATCTTACGAGTCAAGATCTGAACTTGATGTTCCTGTGGAAATACTAAATATTACAGAAAAACAAAGATTTATGGATGGAGATAAGGTATATTTTTCTAGGATGCGTTTTGGTGAAAAGAGTTATGCCCATACATTTCAGTTAATCTTTAGGTTTTTTTCTTTTAATATAAATCATGTATTTTGAATGTTCTTTTTTTTTTTAACTAATAGTAATTACTGAACATTTTACATGTTTTCAATATTTTCTTGTAAGTTGAATGTGGTAAGTGTCATGCACAGAATAAGATGCAGCTCTTGATAGTTTGGGGGCCTTTTGAAGTCTTTAATCAGGATATTAATATATCATGTTCTTTCAGGCCATATTAGTGATCATACATCTAATGCTTACTTGAGCGTTAGTGTAATTTTGAATCTAGAGATATATTTAAGCATGTTTAGATTACTAGGATTCTTTGGTTTTGCTGTTTCTTATCTTGCTCTGCTATGTTCTATTAGGATGATTTACTCTGAATGAATGTAGATTACACTTGCTTATTTAATGACTGCAGAGGTTGTGGTTGCCTTCAGAGGCCCTTTCTGCTCTTATTGTTAAGTAAACTTCATGAATTGTAAGAGTCTCAGATCAGTTCTTCCTCCATCCAGTTGGAATTGCTTATGAGCATTTGCTGATGAGTTTGCTAAAAAACAGGTAGGTGTGACACTTCAGCCTCACTCCTTAATTTGAAAGGGGTAGAATAGAGTCTTACATCTCTATCCACATTTTGCTTTGTATTTAAAAAAATTCTTTTGCTTCTGCAAGTGGAAAATAGATGATAGTTATTACCATTATCAAAGTTATCTTTTAAGTGTATTTAAAGCTCTTATTCCGGAGAAGGCAATGGCACCCCACTCCAGTACTCTTGCCTGGAGAATCCCGTGGACGGAGGAGCCTGGTAGACTATAGTCCATGGGGTCGCTAAGAGTCTGACACGACTGAGCGACTTCACTTTCACATTTCACTTTCATGCATTGGAGAAGGAAATGGCAACCCACTCCAGTATTCTTGCTTTAATCCCAGGGACAGAGGAGCCTGTTGGGTTGCCATCTGTGGGGTCACACACAGTCTGACATGACTTAGCAGCAGCAGCAGCAAAGCTCTTATTAACATATTTTAAAGATTGTAGGTAGAGGTATTATCAATTATTTTATGTATTTGTTTCACTAGTAATTTAGGCCCATGTCCATTAGGAATTATATATTAGTTGGGATCAGGTTTGGCCGTTAAGTGACAGAAAACCCACTATCATAATGACTTAAAGTGGAAGTTCGTTTTTCTCATGTAGAAATTTTGTTAGGTAGAACAGCACTGGCATGACTGATTAGGTTGCTTCTGTCTTGGTACTTTATATGCAGACTTGCATTTCCAGGTTAACCTCCATATTCCATGACAGCTGTTTCACATTTAGTCATTACACCTCTGTGTTTCAGCCAGCAGAGAGGAAAAAAGAGGAAGACATACCTTCAACTAGGGACATTTCCTGGACATTGTCCATGTGACCTGCTGTGTGGAGTGTGCCCATACTTGGGAGACTGGAAATGTAGTCTTGATTTTGAGAGTTCTTGTAACCACGCACAGCTAAAATGAAGGGTTCTATAATTTAAGGAGAATACGTAGTGGTGGATGTTTTCCTGCTTGTCTTTGTGCAAAAGTGATCTTTTATTTTTTCTCCTTCCACTTGATACAGAATATTGCTATCATCTCAGAAGCTGCCAGCTCAGGTATTTCATTACAAGCAGATAGAAGAGCTAAAAATCAAAGGCGAAGAGTTCATATGACTCTGGAGTTACCATGGAGTGCTGATAGAGCAATTCAGCAATTTGGTAAGTCCTGCACTGAATTTCATTTCATTGGGGAAAATACTTTAATACTGGACATAGTAAAACTCAACACATGTGTTGGTTTTGGAGATACTTTGGTATTGCATGTACCTTAAAGTAAAGAGTACATCATGAATGTATTTCTTAGTCATAAAAGCTGTAAAAGACCTGCAGTAGGGCTTTCTGGCTCCTTAGGAATATCCTTCTTGCAGACCTCTGGGGATGTACATTACCTTTGTCAGCAGCTGCCACTTGATGTCCTTTTCAACCACCAGTGGCTTGAGTGAGGGCACATTGCTCCTCCCTTCCCCTCCATCTTCATGTCCCATGACCTGGCAATTTAAAAAAATAGAAAAGAAAAAGCATTTTTTTTTGAGAATCCAGAGCAGCTGTGCATCAGCAACATCGTGGTCAACCAAACTGGGGTAGCACTTAATAATGCGATTATCAGTTAACAGTTTTATGGGAGTTTTTGTTCTCTTGCAATGAGGAGTGTTACTCTGCATACAAATGTTGTTCAAGTCATTGTTTGCAGTTTTTTCCTTTTTGGGGAGTTGGGGTGATTACATTCTTTACTTTTTCAGGATACCAGCTTACTATTAAGTGCTAGGAATAGATCTCAGAACACTAGTATTTAGCAAACACAGTCAGTGATTTTTTTTTTTAATGTCGTCACAGGACGAACTCATAGATCAAATCAAGTTACCGCTCCTGAATATGTCTTTCTGATTTCTGAATTGGCGGGAGAACAAAGATTTGCATCTATTGTTGCTAAAAGACTTGAGAGTTTGGTAAGTTTTTTAGTTACATAGGTTTGTGTAAAAGATGGTGTATGTTACTTGTCTTCTCTACCTTGATTGGAAATTTTATGTTTGGATAGGGCGCACTTACACATGGAGATAGAAGAGCAACAGAATCTAGAGATCTGAGCCGGTTCAACTTTGATAATAAGGTACTTCAGCTCTCAGTATCCCTGAAAAATTGTGACAGTGTATGGTGTCTGTGAGGAACAGAAAGGTCAAGTGGTTACTGTTTAAAACTTTTTAAGTTGCCTCCTCTTACGATTTTGCTGTAAAATCATGGCTTCCTGTAAGATGGAAAGCAATTAGGTCTTCGGTGATCAAATGTGCAGTATGATGGTCTCTTTCCTGTGGGAAAAGAGGATTATAATAAATACTTGTGGATGAATCAAGTAGGAGTTCCCAGTAGTAAAGAAAGTTGTTTATTTATTGAATGCCTGCTGTGTGCAAAGGTGTGAATGAGGCACTAGGCCATGTAAAGTTTACATAAAGGTAATTGAGTCCTGCTATTTTTTACTGTTCAGTACAATAGTAGTATTTATAGCATTCATTTGGTCATGTAATTGAAGAGTATCCAAATGCTGAAACTGGTTAAATGTCTGTTTTTTTATTGCAGTATGGAAGAAATGCTTTAGAAATTGTCATGAAATCCATTGTAAACCTCGATTCTCCTATGGTATCACCACCTCCAGACTATCCTGGAGAATTCTTTAAAGGTAACTTTCAAAAATAATCATAAAAAAGGAAAGTGAGTACTGACAAGTCTCACCTGTTAGAAGGTACTAAAACCCATTCTAAGAGGTGCTGTTGCTTTTAGTTTTCTTTGGACATAAAATGTATGAAATTTAGAAATTAATGGTTATCAGACACCTAAATTGACCTCTTATAATAAGCAGTAGATTTACTGAATTTCAGGTAAAGTGACTTTACTCTTGAGTTTATTGCATGTTGTATAATTTTAGATTACTAGAGGAAAAATGGTTTTGTTAGATTAATTGAAGATGACTACGTCAAATAACTGTCTGCATTTAATTTTAAGTGCCTGGGTAAATCTGAAGGTTAGTGGGGAGTGTAAATATTGATAAAATTGACCATATATTAACAGTTGTTAAAACTGGATAATGGGTACATGTGGGTTCATAGAATATTCTCTTTTTACATTTGTGTATATTTGGAAATTTTTGTATTAAAGAAGTCCTAAATAGTGCTATAGAAATTCTTAGATGTATAGATTTTACCCCATTAATATTAGTAGTCTGAGAAATTTCAGTAGTTCAGGAAACTA
This sequence comes from Oreotragus oreotragus, assembly GCA_006410675.1. Lineage (NCBI taxonomy): Eukaryota > Metazoa > Chordata > Mammalia > Artiodactyla > Bovidae > Oreotragus > Oreotragus oreotragus. The sequence continues at coordinate 11,499 of SJYX01001812.1, read as the reverse complement.
TGAAAGTATTTTGGAGAATAAATAGATGTAAGATACTTGAAACATTGTTATTATTAAGTTAGTGTTTTTTACTAGGAAGTCCTTTTCAAGAACTGGTGTTTACTGTTGGTAGTAGTCCATATTGACATAGCTGGCAGGGCTGTTTATAATCATTGATGGCATTTAACAAAATAAAAACTTATAAAACCTTAGTCCTGTTCTTTTTCTCCCTCTCGCTTTCCTTCTTGTTTTCTTTTTGTCTGGTCATTGGAGGGATTGTCAAAACGACTCACCGATTTACTTCTAGTTCTGAAATAGTACATGTTATTTATTCACTGTCAGTAATGAAAACTAATCTGAAAGTGAATAATGAGGAGCCAATACTCTCATTAAGTACCTGCCCACTTCCACTCTCATCTGGTAAGGTTACAAATGTTGACAATTTGAACAGGAGCAGCCTAACAAACCCTTGTCCATGTTTGTCTAAACACAGCTTTTTAAAAACATACTACTTGCAAAGTACTTTTCTCAGTATATCACAGACATATCTCTTATAAGTCATTAGCTATAGCATGAACACATTTTTCACAGTTGTGTAATATTCTCCATCTAGCTTATGTAATAGTTCTTCAGTTATTCCTTTATTGATATTCAAGTAGTTTTAATTTTTTTTGCATCACAAAGTGCTGGAATTATAACGGCTATTCTATTCAGAAGAATTCCTTCTGTTAAGGTAATTTCTTCATAGAATGGGTTCCTAAAATGAGAATTTTCTGCATCGGAGCTCTTTGGCTACAGAGTTGTCATGTCACCTGCAGAATCTAAACATTTTAAGCATGTAGCAGTCTAGCTAATTAAACAAACATGTAAATAGGATATAATTATGTTTCTTGTTGACTCTTTTCTCTTTCTTAAACCCTTATTCAGTAAGTCTGGGTTGGAGCCTGGACACCAGTATTTTTTTTTTTTTTTTAAACAAATCATCCTCTTAGTAACATAATTCAGAACATGTTGACCATTATACTTGTTGCTTATCTTTTGCATCTCCTTGTCAATACTGATAGGTAATGTTTGGAAAGGAAACATGATTATTTCCTTATTTACACAGTTATTTAGTCACTATCCTACTGTGTATTCAAAATTCAAAATTGATTCTGTGAGCAGAGCAGCTTTGAGAGAGCCTAGAATCTCCACTGCTGAAGATTGTTGTTGGAAAGATAAGACATCTTAGTGAAAACAGTATGTATAAAGTGAAGTTAGAGTTCTAAGATTTTGAAGTGCCTGAAGATCTTTAGGGTCTGTGCGTTCCTTTTAATTCAGCTAATAGGAATTATGGAAGATAGGTATGTTAAAACGTGATCTGGTTTAATAAGTTAGTTAACAGCTCATTGAGTCATTTGAGCTGTAACATTTTTTATAAATTTATTTTATTTTAGATGTTCGACAAGGACTGATAGGAGTTGGCCTAATAAATGTAGAAGATCGATCGGGAATTCTTACTCTAGATAAAGGTAATAATATGAGTTTCATATATGTACATAACTGTTGCTGTATATATGTACATAACTGTTGCTGTATATATGTACATAACTGTTGCTGTATCGTTACAGCCCATTTTGTTGTTTGTTTTTGTCAATTTGAAGGGGAAGTTTCAAGTCTGTTGGTCTGTCTCTCAGTACTTAGTGTTCACAAAGCATTCCTGCTACTATGTTTATTCAAAAAATTAGACCTCTATTCTCTTCTATGTATCAGCAGTTCTCAAACTAGGTTGCAGATATGAGCAACTGTTGAGCTTTTTGAAAGTACTTAAGCCAGGCCAGGAGCTCAGGCTGTGGTAATTTTCCAGATCTCTAGGCCTAGCGTTATACTTGTGCAGCAAAAGTTGAACTTCACTGACTTCTGGCACTTAATAACTTTACAAGTTATGACTTAATGTTGGAAAGCATTCTTATGTGCTAAATTGTATTCATGTTTTCAGTAAGTGAGGTTGAAGATGCAAAAATCTAATTTGGCAAACATCTTTTGACCACATAGTATAGATGTATTAATAGCTAGAGGTAGAAGCGGTCAAAGTATAGGCCCATTCTGGAAACAATACAAGAGTTGTGAGGGAAGACTGGAGAAGAAAGTGAGACTTGAACTAGGCTGAGATGAATAAACTTGTTAAATTGCCATTTGAATGCCTTAAATCGTTTATAAAATCTTGTCATTGCAGATTATAACAACATAGGAAAATTCTTAAACAGAATTTTGGGCATGGAAGTGCATCAACAGAATGCACTATTTCAGTATTTTGCAGACACACTTACTGCAGTCGTTCAAAATGCCAAAAAAAATGGAAGATACGATATGGGGATCTTAGGTAAGTTGGGAAATTTTTAAAATGTCATGTGTATTCCTGATAATTTTTTTTATACTTATATGTTGCTTTTTCTTATTCAAGATCTTGGTTCTGGAGATGAAAAAGTAAGGAAAAGTGATGTTAAGAAGTTTCTGACTCCAGGATATTCAACATCTGGCCATGTAGAATTATACACAGTAAGTCTGTAAAATGTGCACATTCAAATACAGTGTGCTTTTCTGATAGACCTCCTAAGAAGTGAGTTTAATTTAAATTTCATTACTATTTTTTTTACAGATAAGTGTGGAGAGGGGAATGTCCTGGGAGGAAGCTACCAAAATTTGGGCTGAGCTGACAGGACCAGATGATGGCTTTTATTTATCATTGCAAGTAAGACTTGTTTCCTTTAAATGTTAATTGTTAAGCTAATGTGTTTTCATTGCCAGCATTGTAATTATGTTTGCTTTGTACTGATTTTCCAACTGTATTTAGCTTTCTCTATTATGATAATTTATCATTGTAAGTGTGATACATTTTTAAAAGTTTTTGAGTAGTATTATTAAATGCTAGTTTTAAATTATTACATATTTGAGGACTTCCCTGGCAGTCCAGTGGTTAAGACTTCATGTTTCCACCGCAGGGGGCATGGGTTCTATCCTTGGTCAAGAAACTGAGATTCTCCTTACCACTCAGCATGGCCCCCCAAAATTGCATATTTTTAGTAAATTGAACTTTTTCCCCCATAATATAGTGAGTGACCTTCATTAGTCATAATAATGCTTTATGTCTTCAAGATTCAGTTTTTAGTTACTAATGTAACTACTGTCATTAGTTTAGTATTTGCATGTGGACAGAGCTAAGGGGAGAGAGAGTGTGTGTATACATAATTTACATTTAGACACACATGTACACCCACAGATGAGTGCATAATTTGTTTGTCCTGATTAAAACTATGGAATTTTAGTTTCAGCTTTTCTCTGATACTTTGGTTCTTCCACACGCAATAATCCTTGTGCTTCAGAGCACACAGGATGATAAAATATTATGGGCACTCTACCCCAGTGTTCCTGAAAATACTTTTAAAAAATAACTTATTTGCATACACCTTCCCCCATTCTATTTAAAAAATAGTTATACTATTTCTGCATGTCGGCATCTGACAATGATATAGTATACTCTTCTTTTAACCCTTAATTAATCTTAGTTCTGTAGGTAATAACCGTTTTACCAGACATGAAGTCTATTATTTCATAGTTTCTTTTCTTGAATATCTTATTAAGATGCTACTATTTACTCTTCTGAGATAGAGTTGCTGTCAGAGTTTGATGGTGTTCTAATTTCCTTTCCCTTTTATATTTGATTGTTCTTTTGTGCCTGTATGTACAAAGGATTCTTTAAAGTTTGGTCATTTTATTAGTTTATCTTGTGTTAGTCATTCTTGGTCAGTATTCTCGGTAGGTGGTATGCTCTTTTAATATGTAGTTTCAGATCTTTATTTTAGAAAGTTTTTGAATTATTTTTATTTGTAAAATTTTTAGTATTTTCTTCCTTGAATTTCTCTATTACTAGGACTCCTTTTATCCACACTTTAGATCTTTATGTGCCTTTAATATTTATTTTCTTTTGAATTCTTTTTAATCTTTCTTCATTTCTTTTTCTTTAACAGCTTTATTGAGATGTAATTCACATACTGTACAGTTCACTCACTTAAGTGTATAATGATTGCTGGCATATTACAGAATTTTTTAAAGTTAGGGTAAAATACATAACAAACTTGCTGTTTTATCTGTTTTAAAGTGTACGATTTAGTGGCATTGATTATATTCATAGTGCTGTCCAGCCATCACCATTACACAACTCCCCCAGCCTCTGATAACCTCTCATTTCTTTTCTGTCTATAAATTTGTGTATCTTGGTACCTTGTATAAATGGACTCATGTAATATATGACATTTATGTATGGCTTCTTTCACTCAGCATATTGTTTTCAAGGTTCATCCATGTTGTAACCTGTGTCAGTTCTTTATTCCTTTTTGTGAGTCTTCTCTAACACCACAGTTCAATAGCATCAATTCTACACTTAGCTTTCTTTATAGTCCAACTCACATCCATACATGGCCGCTGGAAAAACCATAGCCTTGACTAAATGGACCTTTGTTGGCAAAGTAATGTCTCTGCTTTTGAATATGCTGTCTAGGTTGGTCATAACTTTCCTTCCAAGGAGTAAGCGTCTTCTGGTTTCATGGCTACAATCACCATCTGCAGTGATTTTGGAGCCCAGAAAAATAAAGTCAGCCACTGTTTCCTCATCTGTTTGCCATGAAGTGATGGGACCGGATTCCATGATCTTAGTTTTCTGAATATTGAGCTTTAAGCCAACTTTTTCATTCTCCTCTTTCACTTTCATTAAGAGGCTCTTTAGTTCTTCTTCACTTTCTGCCATAAGGGTGGTGTCATCTGCATATCTGAGGTTTTTGATATTTCTCCTGGCAATCTTCATTCCAGCTTGGGCTTCCTCCAGCCCAGCGTTTCTCATGATGTACTCTGCATATAAGTTAAATAAGTAGGGTTAGACTCTAAAGAAAGCTGAGCACAGAAGAATTGACGCTTTTGAACTGTGGTATTGGAGAAGACTCTTTAGAGTCCCTTGGACTGCAAGGAGATCCAACCAGTCCAACCTAAAGGAGATCAGTCATAGGTGTTCATTGGAAGGACTGATATTGAAGCTGAACCTCCATTACTTTGGCCACCTGATTCGAAGAGCTGACTCATTTGAAAAGACCCTGATGCTGGGAAAGATTGAGGGCAGGAGGAGAAGGGGACGACAGAGGATGAGATGGTTGGATGGCATCACCGACTCAATGGACATGGGTTTGNTTCTTTAAAGTTTGGTCATTTTATTAGTTTATCTTGTGTTAGTCATTCTTGGTCAGTATTCTCGGTAGGTGGTATGCTCTTTTAATATGTAGTTTCAGATCTTTATTTTAGAAAGTTTTTGAATTATTTTTATTTGTAAAATTTTTAGTATTTTCTTCCTTGAATTTCTCTATTACTAGGACTCCTTTTATCCACACTTTAGATCTTTATGTGCCTTTAATATTTATTTTCTTTTGAATTCTTTTTAATCTTTCTTCATTTCTTTTTCTTTAACAGCTTTATTGAGATGTAATTCACATACTGTACAGTTCACTCACTTAAGTGTATAATGATTGCTGGCATATTACAGAATTTTTTAAAGTTAGGGTAAAATACATAACAAACTTGCTGTTTTATCTGTTTTAAAGTGTACGATTTAGTGGCATTGATTATATTCATAGTGCTGTCCAGCCATCACCATTACACAACTCCCCCAGCCTCTGATAACCTCTCATTTCTTTTCTGTCTATAAATTTGTGTATCTTGGTACCTTGTATAAATGGACTCATGTAATATATGACATTTATGTATGGCTTCTTTCACTCAGCATATTGTTTTCAAGGTTCATCCATGTTGTAACCTGTGTCAGTTCTTTATTCCTTTTTGTGAGTCTTCTCTAACACCACAGTTCAATAGCATCAATTCTACACTTAGCTTTCTTTATAGTCCAACTCACATCCATACATGGCCGCTGGAAAAACCATAGCCTTGACTAAATGGACCTTTGTTGGCAAAGTAATGTCTCTGCTTTTGAATATGCTGTCTAGGTTGGTCATAACTTTCCTTCCAAGGAGTAAGCGTCTTCTGGTTTCATGGCTACAATCACCATCTGCAGTGATTTTGGAGCCCAGAAAAATAAAGTCAGCCACTGTTTCCTCATCTGTTTGCCATGAAGTGATGGGACCGGATTCCATGATCTTAGTTTTCTGAATATTGAGCTTTAAGCCAACTTTTTCATTCTCCTCTTTCACTTTCATTAAGAGGCTCTTTAGTTCTTCTTCACTTTCTGCCATAAGGGTGGTGTCATCTGCATATCTGAGGTTTTTGATATTTCTCCTGGCAATCTTCATTCCAGCTTGGGCTTCCTCCAGCCCAGCGTTTCTCATGATGTACTCTGCATATAAGTTAAATAAGTAGGGTTAGACTCTAAAGAAAGCTGAGCACAGAAGAATTGACGCTTTTGAACTGTGGTATTGGAGAAGACTCTTTAGAGTCCCTTGGACTGCAAGGAGATCCAACCAGTCCAACCTAAAGGAGATCAGTCATAGGTGTTCATTGGAAGGACTGATATTGAAGCTGAACCTCCATTACTTTGGCCACCTGATTCGAAGAGCTGACTCATTTGAAAAGACCCTGATGCTGGGAAAGATTGAGGGCAGGAGGAGAAGGGGACGACAGAGGATGAGATGGTTGGATGGCATCACCGACTCAATGGACATGGGTTTGGGTGGACTCCGGGAGTTGGTGATGGACAGGGAGGCCTGGTGTGCTGCGATTCATGGGGTCACAGAGTCAGACATGACTGAGCGACTGAACTGAACTCCATTGTATGTATATAGCACTTTTTGCTTATTTGCAAACATTTATGGAATGACAAACTTTAAATGAAGACCTGGTTCAAGAAGTAACTGTGTAAACGAGACCAACTATGATGATGCCACAGACAGGGTAAAACCGTAAATAAGCTGTCTAGAGTACGAATCCTGAACTTTTTATGAGAGCGGTCAGATAGTATTGTAGATCTTGCCAGGGCATGTATCATCTCTGCTGACTTCTTTGTGAATTTTTTTCCCTTCCTTTCTAAGATACTTTCTCCCTCCTTTCCTTAAACTGTTCTTAAGCATAAGATCAGGTCAGATTTCGTCCATAAGCCTGGTTTATGGTCCCTAACTTAGTAGCAAAGCTCTCAAACTGGATTTGGTTTTGGAGGGTGAGGAGGGAGGGGTGTGTGTGTAAATCGTATGATTCTTGTGAGGTTATACAGAGTATACATAGGGATTTCTTGTACGTGAGTTTTCCCAGTGGTAGTGTTTTATACTGGAGAAGGCAATGGCATCCCACTCCAGTACTCTTGCCTGGAAACTCCATGGACAGAGGATCCTGGTAGGCTGCAGTCCATGGGGTCGCTGAGTCAGACACGATTGAGCGACTGCACTTTCACTTTTCACTTTCATGCATTGGAGAAGGAAATGGCAACCCACTCCAGTGTTCTTGCCTGGAGAATCCCAGGGATGGCGGAGCCCAATGGGCTGCCATCTGTGGGGTCGCACAGAGTCGGACATGACTGAAGCGACTTATCAGCAGCAGCAGCATTTTATACAACTATAGTACAATATCACAATGAAGATATTGATACAGTTCACCAGATTTTATTCAAATTTCTCTAAGGCCTTGGATAGGATTTTGATTGGTCCATATAGGATATTGGTTATTGTCTTTCATTTGAAATTATTGCCAGAATTGAAGCACTGGTATATTTTGTTGAAAATGCTGATCCTTACCAGTTTCCCTGGAGTGAAAGGATGTGGTAACGTTGCCCTTTGTTACTGTCTGCATGGGCTCAGACAGCTGGATATGAGGAGTGAGGGCCTTCAAAGAGACATCTGAGATTTCCTTGGTGGTCAGTGGTTGAGATTCCACACTTCGAATGCAGGGGGCATGGATTCCATCCCTAGTCAGGGTACCTAAGATCTTGCACACTGGGGCGCAGCCAGAAAGTTAAAGAAGAGGAGGCATTCTTCCAGGAAGGCATAGCCTATTTCTTTGAACCTCCTCAGCAGTAAGCACATACGACTTAGAATTTGTTTAATGTGTGTTGACATTAGGAAAGCCATGTCAGAATCATTGACACAATTTTAAAAATAATATTTATTTATTTTTGGCTGTGCTGGGTCTTCATTGCTGCTTGTGGGCTTTCTCTGGTTGTGCGAGCAAGGGATACTCTTCATTGAGGAGCAGAGGCTCTAGGCATTGAGGCAGTAGATTTGGTGGAAGGACCTAGTTGTTCCTCAGCATATGGGATCTTCCCGGACCAAGGACAGAACCCACATCCCCTGCATTGGCAGGCAGATTCCTATCTACTGTACCACCAGAAAAGTCCACAAAATCACTTCCTCTGTAGTGTGATGCTTATTTTATAACTATAATAATTATCACTGTCATGGTAGAGCACATTGTTACATGCTTTAAACATCTCCTTAAAGTATAATTAGAGTATTTCACATCAGCTGATAAAAGATTTTTAAATGTGCTTTTCACTCAACTAGTGTTTCATAGACTTCACAGTAATTATATAAACAGTGTTTCAAATCATGTGAACAAGTAAAAGACAAAGGATCTTTAATATCCACAAAAAGTAAAATACTGAGTTGTTTTATCCATTTAGGCTACAGTCCATGGGATCGCAAAAAGTGGGACACAGCTGAGCGACTTCACTTTCACTTTTTTTCACTTTGGCATTATCTTTCAAAGGATAAGATTTGTGATGGTACAAAAAGCAAGCCTGTCTTAAAATGTACAATGTTGACTATATATTTTCTTACCATTTTTTTTAATAGATAAGAAACAACAAGAAAACTGCCATCTTAGTTAAAGAAGTGAACCCTAAAAAGAAGCTTTTCTTAGTTTATAGACCAAATACCGGGAAACAGCTCAAATTAGAAATTTATGCCGATCTAAAAAAGAAATATAAGAAGGTATTTTTCCATTTGTACATGATGTTATATATGAATACTTTTTCATAATGTATTGAAAGTATGTTTATATGTGAATTTTTTTGGTCAGTTTTCCTATTTGATTGCTGGAATATGGTTTTCAGGAAAAGTTTTTAACTTTGAAAAAAGTCTTGTTAAATTAATATCCCAGTCTTAATGTTATCATCCATTAGGAAAATTATGATTATTTGAAGCAGCTTATGTTGTCAAAAAAGGAAGCTTTAACAATGCTGACTACAAAAGTTAGAATTTTTTAAACGAAAGGAAGATGTATAAGACCTTCCCACCAACTCTTGCTTTTATTAACTGCTGCGTTTACATTTTGCAGTGATTTCTAGAAAAATAGTGAATGCCTGTTGTTTCTAACTTTACTATGTAATTATTTTGTTGTTAGCATTACCTTATATGACTATTATCCCTAGCCATTTTCCACTTGAAAACAGTTCGTAATTGTTAGCTATTTGAAATATTCATTACAGAGGGAAGCCCTCATGGGAGAGCTTTAGCATTCAGATGCAAGCAGTATCAAGGGCCAGGTTCTCTATGCAAAGATGACTTTAAATTGACTTCAGAGATCAAATTAGGCAACCAGTGTGTGTTTCAGTGGGATTTTCATCTTCTTTTCACAGGTGGTCTCAGACGACGCCGTGGTCCACTGGTTAGACCAGTACAATTCATCTGCAGACACTTGTACTCATGCTTACTGGTTAGTGTTTTTGTTTTTCTCACCATTTATTCTATTTGTCAAGGTTTAATTTAAATACCTCTTTACTCTTTGGCAGTCTGTCCCTGTAAGTACATGGGCATTTATCAGTTGCTTGTTGTTTCTTCAGGCAGAGGTACACAGTGGAAGTCTCTGACCACACACTGTTTACATCTCCCCTTTGCTATTCATGGATGTTTCCTTACTTCTGACTGACTATTGTCTGCCTGCAGGGGCTTGGGGTTGAGACTTAGCTTTTTCTTTCTACTTCTCTCTTTGTTTCCTTCCTTTTTTTCTTACATTCCCCCCACCCCGCCCAAGTTTTATTGGTGTCTTGAGTCAGTTTTATTTTTAAGGCTAAGTAACATCTAGGAAACCACAAAGATGCCTCAAGTAGCTAACAGCAGTAGAAAACTTGACTATTGAGCCCTGGAACCTGTCCTGCTGTGCTGCTAGGCTAGCCAGAGGTGTTGTCAAGTCATTATGTTCATTTCAGGGCATTGAAAATGGAATATCTTGGCCCACTTTATGAAAAAGGACTCAAGATTTAGAATAATTTTAGCCAGGTTTTTATTTAGACACATGTAAGTAGGTAGCTTTGCTGTGATATAAGCAAGGTTTTGTTTGTTTTGCTGAGGCCAACTTCCCTGATCTAGAACCATATATTTGTCCTTAATACTATAGAAATGACTGGCAGAATTATAAACTGGCATTAGTCCAGTAAACAAACATATTAAAATGACACATGCAAAATGGCTCTCAAAACCAATACATCAGCCCTTTTATAGGGAGCCAGACCCCAGAAATAACTAATTTTAAAATCAGTAGTGATACCTTAAGTTGGACAGGATAATCCAATATGTGAAAAGAATTGCAGGCTCTGAAACTGTCACTTAAGGTAAATGATAGGGCAGTTTCCATTTGAAATTTAGTAGGTGTGAGCCTGGTGTTTGTGCATGTTCACATATATATATATATATATATTTTTTTTTTTTTTCTTTTTAATCTGTTCTAGGCGTGGCAACTGCAAAAAAGCAAGCTTGGGATTAGTTTGTGAAATAGGTCTTCGTTGCCGCACATACTATGTATTATGTGGTTCAGTACTGAGTGTCTGGACAAAAGTTGAGGGTGTTCTTGCGTCTGTCAGTGGCACAAATGTGAAAATGCAGATAGTTCGCCTAAGAACAGAGGATGGACAACGGATTGTAGGTGAGTCTTTTTTTACCCTTTGATTTGAGCTGTGAGAATAAAGAAAATTAGATCCTTGTTTTTCTTATTTTGCTTCATAACATCTTAGAATCTGTGTATTCCTGTGGTGGGGTAAAGTTTCCTTTCTGTGATGCTCTTAAAGGGTGAACGGAAGTTGAGCTTTTGGATGTCTATAGTTGGCTGTGGCTGAGGTTCTGATTTCTGTGCTGCCCGCAGTGCTCTTGCTCCCTCCTTCCCTTCCTGTTGACCTCTGTGCAGGCTCTCTGGTATGAAGACGAGGGATTCTCTGACGTCTGTCTCTTCGTGTTCGGGCCACGTGAGACTATGGAACTCAAAGCCATGGTGCACAGAGGCTGAACTGAAGTCATGCAGGAGCAAGGGCGACCAGGCTGGCCACTCCTGCCAATCCACTGTATTTTCACAGCAGTCCACCCAGTTACTGTACTTGCCTTGTCACGTGCTCGCTCTTTTGCAACAACCTTTCTCTGTATCGTGGGTTGCCTGTGGACCAGAGTCAGTCCATGAGCGTTTTTTTGATCCTCAAGTATTTTTGGTTGCCAGATTTCAGTTGAATTAGTTGCCATCTTTTAAAAAATCAAAAGAATGGATTTCTATCTTCGTTTTGTTTTTTTTTTTTTT
>SJYX01001810.1:0-10853 GCA_006410675.1 Oreotragus oreotragus | reverse complement strand
AAAACAGAGCTATAACTTCAAAATATGCATAATCAAGACCAGGGTCTCCCAACTACAACAAAGTAGCAAATCTGGCTTACCACAACTTGATTTGAGTATCTTTTTATCAGAACACAGCCCTGCTCACTCATGTATTTGTGTATTATGTATTCATGCATTTATGTATTGTCTACTGTCAGTTTTTCACCATAGCAGCAGAGTTAAACAGCTACAACAAAGAGCTTATGACTCCCAAAGACACTAATATTCATTATTTGGCCTTTTACAGAAAAAAGTTTCTCTAAATAAAGGTATCAGGTCTCCATTGTTGTTCAGTTTCAAAGCCATGTCCAGCTCTTTTCTGACCCCATGGACTACGGTCCGCCAGGCTCCTCTGGCCGTAGGATTTCCCACTAGAATGGGTGGCCCTTTCCTTCAGGGGGTCTTTCTGTCCCAGGGATCAAGCGTGTGTCTCCACGCTGGCAGGCAGATTCTTTACCACTGAGCCACCAGGGAAGTCCATCAGAGTCTCCATGCCCGTATTCAAATCCAAGTTGGCCCTATCAACCACCAGCTATATGATACTGGAGAGTATGTTCCTTAATCTCTCTGAGCCTCTGTTTCTTCATCTCTAAAATGGGAATAATAACAGAATCCCTTTCCAGGAGGCTATAAGAAGGATTCAATGTGATAATCCAGGAAGCTGGCACAGAATGAGTACTACATCAGTATTACCTGTTATTAACTAATATTATTCCTCTAAAATCCTTTATGCAGGGATATTTTGTACTCTCCTCATTCCCTTCTCCAGGATGGATACACAGCTCTGAAACACTGGTAGACATTTGGAATGAAGACTTCACCCTTGAACTCTGAGAAAACCACATTTCTATGATGTGATTAAAATGAAGACAAACCAAGTTTAATTAAACACTGAGACTGGCAATTGTGCTTCGGCCAGAAGCACACTTCTAGTAAGTGTTTAATAATGTGATTACAGAGTGTACGCATACACTGGGATGTGAGAAACAATAGTACATTTGCATGTGAATATACATCTGTCAGCCAAATGAATTCGAGCTTCACATATAGTACAAACTGGAATGTTCCTGGGAAATAGATGGAAAAGTAGGGTAACAGAAAGGGATAGGAGTGTAGGAATGAACAAAGGTGTGTAGAATCCCAGTGTTGACACTTCCCAGTCCTGTGACTGAAAGAAATGTGCTCAAACTCCCCACGCCTTGGCTTATTCATCTATAAAAGAGGGAGACTCATACTTCTCTCTTGCAATCAATGGACAGATTACACTAAGTGAAAACAATCTGTGAATGTGGCCAGCCTATCAGTGGTCTCAGTTCGAAAGTGTAAGCTGCCAAGTCACAGTTTTATGCTGTGTCTGTAGACATATGTCTGATAAGTGTTAGTCGCAAAGAGTCGGACACTACCGAGTGACTAACACATATCAGACACCTGTCTGGGTAGAGGGGCAGAGTTCGTTAGCGTTATCCTAGAGAGCCCAGGGGAAAGGCAATGGCACTCCACTCCAGTACTCTTGCCTCTAAAATCCCGTGGACGGAGGAGCCTGGTAGGCTGCAGTCCATGGGGTCGCTAAGAGTCGGACATGACTGAAGTGACTTAGCAGCAGCAGACAGCCCAAGGTTACAACCTGAATTCCATCCCATACCCACCCCTGTCTGGTCCTCAGGCTCCATCAGACACATTCATGTGCCATTGAACCCTGTTCTTGCCTGACTGATAGCACTCTGTTGCACTCTTTGGAACTGCAGGTGGAGTGTAGCACACAGAAGCGTTAGGTTTGCCTTCTAAAAGTTACAGAAGGAAGTTTCAGATCTTCATGGACTAACTTATGACCCAGGGAGATAATGTCATAAGCCTCCAAATTCCATTTGCAAAGTGATGATAAGAATAGCCTCTCCTTAGGGCAACAGTGAAGATTTAATCTAAGAACCATGTTTAGTGCCTGACACAATAACTGCACAATCAAATTTAGGTTTAATATTATCTTGCTTCGGTACATGCAATTCTCTTCCACTAGACTATGGAATCCTTGAGGGCCTGGGTTGGTTCTGTTCCCATTATACACCCATCACCTAGCATGGATTCACACGTCAAGTAGACTTTGAATAAATATTTGTTGAATGGTGAATGAATGAACGCATAAAGAGATCACTTCACTCAAATCCACTCCACTGATGAGAGGGAGGATTAGCAATCTTTTGAATATAAAAGGCAACGTCAGTTAATGAGAAGACTTTTGAAGTGCTTCTGCTATTTGAAAATGTGAGGTAAAATTTTTTCTGGTCCATTGTCCACTTACTTCCATCATTGGTTTTGCTATAACCTCTCCTTTATGGCTTTAATTGTCATTTTCTAATTCTGCGCCTGGTCCCTAAGTGTTCTTATGCAGCATTGTGTATCCATCATTTGCCTTTGGCAAACCCCTCCATCCAGGCCAACACAGTGTCAGGGACTTATTGTAAAGCTGTAAAAGTACCGTGTGAAAAATTAATGCATCTCATGGAGCAAACTGTGACTATCACTGGGAATCTAATCCAATCCATGATAATTCCATGAGTTGAAGATTAAAAGTCCCTTTTTGTCCTTGACTCATCTGTCCTTCCTTCCCTGACCCTCCTTTCCCCTTTCTTCAGGCTCCTGGGGTATTGACAGGGATTTAAGAGGAGTGGAAGGTCTTTATCTCTCTGAGATGAGCTGCAATATGATTACAATCGATTGAGTGATTTACAGTTTAGAGCGCCTTTCATTACCTCTGTGCTTTATAGAATTATAAACGACACCCTGTACGTGAATATATATTATTATTATTGGATATTTATGTACTATCTTCCTCTAAGAAGCTAAGCATTCTTTTTTCAGCTTTGAATAACTGCAGGGACCCTGCAAAACTTGTGCAAAGCTTAAATTGAGGAGACTGAAAATTGGAAAGTTTTCCTATAAATAAAGCTATACACTTGGGTGAGTGTTAGGACATTTGTTGCTCACATAACTCTGGGGCAGAGAGAAAATTGTGTTTTAGCTTAGGATAATAATTCTAGATTTTCATAATTAAAGACAAATTCTGCAGGCCATAATTTAATTTACTGCTGGAGCTTCTCTGTGACAATTGGACAAACAAAAACTTGTATTTCACTTGGCCCAGCTTTGGAATTATGCAATATTTGATGACTGTTTTAATTTAGAATAAATCTTGTTGTTAAGGCCTCACATAGAGTAAGATGTTATTAGTATTTTTATGTCACACTATCTCAAATGAGCATAATTTGAAAATCACATTAAATTGTGACCATGCTCTAATTCTAAGCTTCAAAGGATCATTCTATGGATCTGGTTTAATAAAAATGTACTCATTATTCATGGAAATTAAGAAATCATTTTTCTTAGATCCCTACTTAAATAGTGCCTAGAAGTGACCCTCAAACTTCTTATTCTTATTTCATTAAGTTCCTGGACTACAATATGTATAATATTTAACTTATGGGTAAATAAACAAATTTCATGCACCTTTTAATTAGTAAAAATTCAGCTTCTTCAAATCCCAAGATAGTCTATTGAAGCTGAGAAAAACATAAACCAGGACTTAAGACTAAGTGTACATCTCATAAAGTCCTTTAGGATTTTCCAGGAAAATGATTCTTCTGCTCAACAAATATCTAGACTCAAAGTACTGCCCTGTTCACAAATGAATCCTATTAAGTTACTATAGTTGCTATCATGTTATATAATAGAAAGTTTCACTGTCATAACGAGCTCCTTTGTATGCTATTTATTTTATAAATAACCTTGAGTCATGTGTTAGCTTAATGTCTCAGAAGCATACGCCACGTGTCTCTATGTCCATGTCCCATGTATCCACGGGTGCCTCTCCCCCTACTGGAAATATTCTTCTCTCCCATAGGATGATTATATATATAAATAAAATCATATGTAAATATATAATTTACATATATCTATGTACACAGCTTTGTCTTTTTTGTCTTCTGGGTGGTTATGTTTAATTTTAGCATTAGCCAGAGGCCCACAGTTTGCTTGAAACTCTTATCAGCTTCTAAGAGACATTTACAGGGAGAGAAAGGCTTTAGGTTTGATAGCGGTAATTGTATTTAACTTGTAAGATACAAGGCTATTTATCTTGTGGCTGGGAACTCACAGAAGAGAAAGGAGGTTTGCCTGATAAAACAAAAATTAAAGAAAAAAATACTAACCACTCTCTCACTGCTCTCTCATTCTCCAAGCAAGACCATGAAACAAAACAGACTTTCACCTAATAAAGCTCTTCCTGTCTGCTAGGAGGTAAAATAGGATGGTAAAAGGAAACAGTCTCCAAGTCCCCAAGGCCTGAGCAATGGTGAACAGGAAGGCAAGTGTCATAAATGCCCAGGGGAAATGCTGACTTCTAACTTGTCAGAAATTGAAAACTAAACTTGAGAGAAAACTTTTAAATTGTCCAGACTTGGGATAAGTCCAGAATTTCTGGGGCTTACCAGTGCCCCTGGAAGAAGCAGAGTGTGATTAAACCATCCAGCTCTCAAGTAGGATTATCTTGGATCAGAATAACAGCTTGCTACATGAGCCAGGTAAGTACCTGAACTCTCAGAACTGTCCCTCTATAAAATGGGGACAGAATGACCTTGACCTCAAGAGTTACATTTGGGCTAAGATACTGAACATGAAGCAGGGAGTGTGTGGGAAATGCTCAGCCAAGAGCAACCATCACCATCTGGATAAGTTTGGCTGAGAGATGCTGGCATCTCATTTACTCCATTTCTGGGACAACGACCCTAAAAATTGAGTGGAGCACATGTGTAGGACTTCCCTGTAGCTCAGACAGTAAAAAATCTGCCTGTAACACAAGAGACCCTAGGGGTTCGATCCCTGGGTTGGGAGGATCCCCCGGAGAAGGGAATGGCAACCCACTCCAGTATTCTGATCTGGAGAATCCCATGGATGGAGGAGCCTGGCAGGCTACATCCATGGGGTTGCAAAGAGTCGAACAAGACTGAGCGACTGACATTACTACTTTACATCTGCCAGTGACTATGTAATGACAAAATGCATTAGATGCGTTCAGGAGGTATAGAAGGTAAATGTGCATTGTAGTATCAATGGAGTAATTAAAGATTTATATTATATAAAACAGAAAGAAGGAAATAAAAGAGTATATTCTAGTCCCACACTGACAATACCAGTCACCAGTATCAAAGTGTTAGCCTCACACTTGAATGAAAAATGTGTTTGAAGTGAAGTCAAGTCACTCAGTCATATCCGACTCTTTGTGACTCCATGGACTGTAGCCTACTAGGCTTATCTGTTCATGGGATTTTCCAGGCAAGAATACTGGAGTGGGTTGCCATTTCCTTCTCCAGATCTTCCCGACCCAGGGACTGAACCTGAGTCTCCTGCATTGTAGGCAGACGCTTTACCATCTGAGGCACCAGGGAAATGGATTCAAAGGGATTTAAATCCCTAAGTATCTGGTGTATGGGGATGATCTGGAGGGATGATGTGGGGTGGGAGGTGGGAGGGGGATTCATGTTTGGGAGTTCGTGTACACCCATGGCAGATTCATGTCAATGTATGCCAAAACCAATAGAGTACTGTAAAGTAAAATGGAAGTTCTAAAAAAAATAAAAATAAAAATAAATCCCTAAGTGTCTAGGACATAATAACTGCACAATAAAAATAAACCTTCAGGGCCATACAAGTTACACTGCAAGTGTGGCTAGGTGTGGTTAGTGGCTACCACACTGAACAGTACTGGCATGCACTCTGAATGAAGAAAAGAGATATTCTTAGCTTTCTAAACATCAGGATTTTCAACCCTACCTGCACACAGAATCACCTCGGGAGCTACCTAAAAACACCTATGCCTGGACCAGTGCCTCTCAACTTTTACTGTGCACATGAGTCACCTGGGGACCGTGTTCAATTCAGATTCTGATTCAGTAGATTTAGGGTGGGGCCCAAGATTCTGCATTTTTAACAAGCTCTCACGTGATACTGAAGTTGCTGATGTGTGGGCCACACCCCAGACCAATTAAATTAGATCACCTGGGTCTGGGGCCTGGGCACCCGGAGAGTTTTAAAAATTCCCAAGAGAATCTCATTCGCAGTCAGGTTAAAGAATGCTGCTTCTCTCTCACTCTCATATATGTGTGTGTGTGTCCCATATATATATGTGTGTGTATACATATATACACATATATGTACATATGTGTATCTATCTATATATATGTATATAATTAATTTTTTTTCACCAAAGACAAACCCTAGGAAGTTGAAAGTCTCTTGTAAATAGAAACTCACCTCCCTGTGAATACTAATTCCCCCCCCGACAAATTGGAAAAAAAAAAATGACTGTTTAGCTATACAAGCATTTAGCATACACTGGTTTGATCAATTACTTGATACATCTTGTGATCAAATGTTTGAAGAACTTCTTGCAAGGTGGTTTTAAAATATACTTAGCAATGCTCAAACACCTTTATTAAGTGAGTCTCTCTATTTGATGCTATAGCTCTACAGTCTGAAAACCATGCTCAAATACGGCTTTCCCTTTGGGTTGAGTTTTTCCTTCTTATTCCCTTTGCAGGACTTCACTGTCTATGTTTTTCCTCCAGTTGAACTGAAAGGAACACTCGTCCTGAACGGATGAATGAGCAGGTAGATGGGGCTTGTTTTAATGTGCGCTTCAACTCTGGCAAGCCCTCAAATGTTTGCAGGCAAAGACGAAAGAAAAGGAAAGAAAACCTCCTGGCTAGGAGGTAATGAAAACCCAAGGCCTGAGAAATTCCAGCATCATGTCAAGCACACAGACTTGTTTTTAACCCTTCAAAGTATCAATTGTCTAGGATGAGAGGTGAACAGCAACAAAAACTCTCTTATCCCCATGAATGCTGGCTAAACAATGAAGGGATAATAAGCATTTGAAATAAAATATGTTGAAGACTTTCTTTAACTCAGTAATTCTCAACTGGGGCAGTATATCCCCCAGGAGACATTTGATGTTCATAGAGATGCTATTGGAATAAAGTGGGTGGAAATCACGGGGTCCTGCTAAACATCCCACAATGCACAGGGCAGCCATCACAGCAAAGGATTATCCAGCCCTGAATCTCAACAGCACCAAGGCTGAGAAATCCTACTAACTAAACAAGCTCAGGCAAGGACTTCTATTTGAGAATATCTTAATGAAAAAATAAAAATGAACCTCTCATAAGCTAGTGTCCGTATCAGTAAAACGATGACTCGGAGAAAGAGGAAAACGGGAAAGAAATTTGAGGAAGTGAAATCTGAGGATGAGGACGGGAATCTTGGGTCTGCCCCTCAAGCTGTGTGATACTGGGTAAGTTATTTTGACTTTCAGAGGCTCAACAATCTAACCTTAATATGAGTATGGTGGTAATAATACCAAACCCAGTTTCCTCACATAGGAGGGGTTCAGGATTAAAGGCAGAGAGGCACAGGGAGGTGCCTAGAGCATCAGTAAGCACTGCTGCTGCTGCTGCTGCTGCTACTAAGTCCCTTCAGTCGTGTCCGACTCTGTGCGACCCCATAGACGGCAGCCCACCAGGCTCCCCCGTCCTTGGGATTCTCCAGCTAAGAACACTGGAGTGGGCTGCCATTTCCTTCTCCAATGCATGAAAGTGAAAAGTGAAAGTGAAGTCGCTCAGTCATGTCCAACTCTTAGCGACCCCATAGACCGCAGCCCACCAGGCTCCCCCATCCCTGGGATTCTCCAGGCAAGAACACTGGAGTGGGTTGCCAGTTCCTTCTCCAAGGGGATCTGGAACCAGGCTAAAATTAATTCCTCACGCTCGACTCGCCTTTCACCTCCCCTCCCTTGTACCCTCCACCACACTGTGTCAAGACAGCAATTAGAGGCTTTATAAGGAACATCTGTCAGCGCCTGGGTGATAACTCTGGGCCGATTTTTCTTTTATTGCCCTCTCCTGTTCCTTAGCCTTTCTATTTTCAGGTTCAAAGAAAGAAGCTGCTTTTGAGTCGGATCTCCCAGAATTAAGAGATAGAAGATTCTGATGGCTACAGAACTATTTTCACTTCGGAGCCTTCCTGATTCACAAAAAGCCAGTGCTACCTGCCATGGGCCCAGCTGGCTTCTAAATCCTTCACAGTGGGATGTTTCAGTCCTGTCACACAAAATCCTATAAATGTCTGTGAGAAGGTTATGGAGTTGACCCATTCATCCTGGTGTACAGGGACCTGCTGAGCAAAAAGAATTTCCTGAGAGCATGGCCTCTGGATGGGATGACGTCATTGAATATTCTGCAGGAGCGCCTCTATATTTCTCTCCTGTTTAAACGGTAGCTTTCAACAAGTAGCACAACTTGACCCCTCTTGGTGGTTTCTAGAGTTATCACTAGCAGTAACAAGAAATAGGGTCACTTGCAGAGATGTGGATGGACCTAGAATCTGTCATACGAAGTGAAGAAAATCAGGAAAAGAAGAAGAATGTATATTAATGCACATATGTAGAATCTAGGAAAATGGTATACAGAAAAATCTATTTCCAGGACAGGAATAGAGACACAGACATAGGGAATGGACATGTGGGCTTGGAAGGAGGAAAGAGGAGAGTGGGACGAATTGGGAGATTAGCACTGACGTATACACACGACCATTGTGAAATCCATCGCTAGTGGAAAGCTGCTACAAAGCACAGGAAGCTTGGCTTGGGGCTCTGTTTTTGCCAAGGGGGTGTGGTGGGGGATGGTGGGACTGTCTCTTATACACATCTAGATGTGTATAAGAGACAGGATGAGAGGTGAACAGCAACAAAAACTCTCTTATCCCCATGAATGCTGGCTAAACAATGAAGGGATAATAAGCATTTGAAATAAAATATGTTGAAGACTTTCTTTAACTCAGTAATTCTCAACTGGGGCAGTATATCCCCCAGGAGACATTTGATGTTCATAGAGATGCTATTGGAATAAAGTGGGTGGAAATCACGGGGTCCTGCTAAACATCCCACAATGCACAGGGCAGCCATCACAGCAAAGGATTATCCAGCCCTGAATCTCAACAGCACCAAGGCTGAGAAATCCTACTAACTAAACAAGCTCAGGCAAGGACTTCTATTTGAGAATATCTTAATGAAAAAATAAAAATGAACCTCTCATAAGCTAGTGTCCGTATCAGTAAAACGATGACTCGGAGAAAGAGGAAAACGGGAAAGAAATTTGAGGAAGTGAAATCTGAGGATGAGGACGGGAATCTTGGGTCTGCCCCTCAAGCTGTGTGATACTGGGTAAGTTATTTTGACTTTCAGAGGCTCAACAATCTAACCTTAATATGAGTATGGTGGTAATAATACCAAACCCAGTTTCCTCACATAGGAGGGGTTCAGGATTAAAGGCAGAGAGGCACAGGGAGGTGCCTAGAGCATCAGTAAGCACTGCTGCTGCTGCTGCTGCTGCTACTAAGTCCCTTCAGTCGTGTCCGACTCTGTGCGACCCCATAGACGGCAGCCCACCAGGCTCCCCCGTCCTTGGGATTCTCCAGCTAAGAACACTGGAGTGGGCTGCCATTTCCTTCTCCAATGCATGAAAGTGAAAAGTGAAAGTGAAGTCGCTCAGTCATGTCCAACTCTTAGCGACCCCATAGACCGCAGCCCACCAGGCTCCCCCATCCCTGGGATTCTCCAGGCAAGAACACTGGAGTGGGTTGCCAGTTCCTTCTCCAAGGGGATCTGGAACCAGGCTAAAATTAATTCCTCACGCTCGACTCGCCTTTCACCTCCCCTCCCTTGTACCCTCCACCACACTGTGTCAAGACAGCAATTAGNACCGCAGCCCACCAGGCTCCCCCATCCCTGGGATTCTCCAGGCAAGAACACTGGAGTGGGTTGCCAGTTCCTTCTCCAAGGGGATCTGGAACCAGGCTAAAATTAATTCCTCACGCTCGACTCGCCTTTCACCTCCCCTCCCTTGTACCCTCCACCACACTGTGTCAAGACAGCAATTAGGGGCTTTATAAGGAACATCTGTCAGCGCCTGGGTGATAACTCTGGGCCGATTTTTCTTTTATTGCCCTCTCCTGTTCCTTAGCCTTTCTATTTTCAGGTTCAAAGAAAGAAGCTGCTTTTGAGTCGGATCTCCCAGAATTAAGAGATAGAAGATTCTGATGGCTACAGAACTATTTTCACTTCGGAGCCTTCCTGATTCACAAAAAGCCAGTGCTACCTGCCATGGGCCCAGCTGGCTTCTAAATCCTTCACAGTGGGATGTTTCAGTCGAGTCACACAAAATCCTATAAATGTCTGTGAGAAGGTTATGGAGTTGACCCATTCATCCTGGTGTACAGGGACCTGCTGAGCAAAAAGAATTTCCTGAGAGCATGGCCTCTGGATGGGATGACGTCATTGAATATTCTGCAGGAGCGCCTCTATATTTCTCTCCTGTTTAAACGGTAGCTTTCAACAAGTAGCACAACTTGACCCCTCTTGGTGGTTTCTAGAGTTATCACTAGCAGTAACAAGAAATAGGGTCACTTGCAGAGATGTGGATGGACCTAGAATCTGTCATACGAAGTGAAGAAAATCAGGAAAAGAAGAAGAATGTATATTAATGCACATATGTAGAATCTAGGAAAATGGTATACAGAAAAATCTATTTCCAGGACAGGAATAGAGACACAGACATAGGGAATGGACATGTGGGCTTGGAAGGAGGAAAGAGGAGAGTGGGACGAATTGGGAGATTAGCACTGACGTATACACACGACCATTGTGAAATCCATCGCTAGTGGAAAGCTGCTACAAAGCACAGGAAGCTTGGCTTGGGGCTCTGTTTTTGCCAAGGGGGTGTGGTGGG
>SJYX01001809.1:9227-24935 GCA_006410675.1 Oreotragus oreotragus | reverse complement strand
CAGTTGAGCTGCCCGGGAAACTCTATCCTTCCCTACCCCTCATTAATCTATTTTCCATACTGGGGCCAGAATATTTTTTCTAACACACAAATCAGATCAGACTCACCTCCCTAATACCCGGTTTGAATGCTTTTAATTAATTCTCAATGTCATTACAATAAAGTCCAGTCTTCTTTACATGATGTATGGCCGTGCATGATACACCCACCTTGGCAGCTCTCTCTTCCATCTTTGGACTCTTCTCCAGCCATTCTGAACTCCTTCTGGCTCCCTGAGTGGGTCACACCTCTCTTGCCTCTTAGCCATCGCACAGGACTATTCTGACTTCCTGAATTGTCCTGCCCCTTTCCTTCCTCCCTGCCATCTCCTTGTCCCTTCCCTTCCAACAGCTTGACTCCCACTCAACTTATTTGTCACCTTTATTTTGAAGGCTTCCCTGGTGCACTTAGATTGGATTAGCTTCTCAGGTTCTGTTTGTCCTAAGTACCCTTGATATCCCCAGTTCACACCCCAAGAACTGTCCTGCTCTACTTGTATGCCTATCAGCGTCTTCACCAGAGTCATCCTTGAGGAGAAAACCACCTCACTCATCATTGAATTCAAGCACTTCTTGGGAGCTTGGCACAGAGTAGGCGCTTGGAAAATAAGTCTGGAAGATGAATTTGGAGGTGGGGTTTGTATGGTTGGGATGAGTGCCACCCTGTACCAGCCTGTGAAAAAGTCTGACATAAGGCAGTGGGCAGTGTTGCTTAACTATTAGTGAAAACACACATTAAAAAAATACATGCATTTATTTAACCCTGAACCTTAAGTATCTTTTAACATATGACATTCCAAAGTTACTGTGTTTGGCTATTTTAAAGCATTTCACTAATTTAGCTAGCTTATCAAGGTGAGTAGACAAGTCCATACATCTCACTTATTCAGGCTGTGTGGTCACGAGGAAGGAAGTGAAGCATACATTGGGTTAAATTAAGATCTTGGCTCTGGAGTTAGGGATGTCTGGGTTGAGTCCTGCCACAAGATTTACCAGCCATGTGACCTTGGCGAGTGAAACAATGTTTCTCTAGTCCTTAGCAGAGTGTCTGGTACATAATAAGAGCTCAACAGCTGGTAGCAATAATTCTTGTTCTATTTGCTATAAAAATTAATGTTAATTTTATCATCTCCTGTGTAATATTGTCATTAGACTGTGATGAAGACATTACTGGTTGTGGCGGGGGCGGGGGGTGCTGTTGTACATGGTGCAGGAAAGTAACCAACAAAGATCAGCCCTATGAGGTCATCAGGGGAGACCCAATTCTCCTCATTGGACAGACACGAAAACCCACACTCAGCAGGGGGAGGAGACCTGCTCCTAGTCACGTAGCCAGCGAGGGCAGAGCTGAGACTCAGACCAGAACTTCTAATTGCCAGGCCAGTTCTCTTTCCACCACACTGCATGGCCCCTGGGCGTGCGTGCTTCCAGGTCCTAAAGGCTTCCAAGTTTCTAAGATCAAATAGGACACAGGCACGCCGGGACTGGCTGTTCCCCTGCCTCCAGTCATGGGTGCTTGGGATCACAGGCCCCTGGGGCATTGTTCCCGGGCTGTGGCACACACGGATGTGGCTCCTCTGCCAAGAAGACAGACTGGCTCCCATGGAGACCAAAGTGTCCTTTAGCGGAGTAGCTGCTGCATTCCCCCCTCCCTGGGACTGGGCTGGGCATGCCAGCTACCCCTGGCCCCTGCACAGCAGACGCCAGAGATGCCTGGGATGTGTGTACCAGGGAAACTGAATTCACTTCCCACCAGAGTGAACATCAGGACATGCTATGTCTCTGAAGTCCAGTTCCTACTGCAAACTGCTAAGGCAGATACAAGTACTCAGAAGTCATAGACTGTTCAAGTTCAATAGGACCTGAGGCCCCATCTTAGTCTGAACTGTTTATTTTATAGAGGAGAAAATCTGGGCATAGAAATGAGCAGAAACAAATATCTAGGCTGCGGCAAGGGTGGAGTTCTTCCTGGAGCATTATGACAACTGGATTCCCCTTATGGACATGAACTGCCTCTGACACAGAATATTGGTTAGGACATTTGCCATCACTGTGGGGAGACATTTTTGATACAGGTCATCTTCAGTGATCTGGAATACCTCCTCAGAATGGCATGGCTGGGCTGAAATCCCAATCTTTGGGGGCCTTCTCTTAACAAGAAGCCTAAGAGGCCATATAGAAGTGTGGACAATTCTAGAACTATTTCAGGATTGGTGCTCATCACTGTTTTTTTGGTGTATGAGAAAGGCACTGGAGAGGTGAGACTTTTCTTAGAATCTGTGGGTCAAGCTGAAAGGCCAGACCAGGGGATGGCGATCAGCTTGGGGCAGCTCTTGGGCGGAGTTGGAGAAAGAAGACTGCTGCAGGCACTGCTGTACTCCTAGCCTAGCCCCTCCACAGGTGGGAGGGAAATCTTAAAGGTACCAACATGGGTTGATCAGTTCATGAAAACTTTGATATCTTCAAAATTCCATAGGATGTTGATGTCTCCGAACCTCACAGGTGAAGGTGAAGTCGCTCAGTCGTGTCTGACTCTTTGCGATCCCGTGGACTGTAACCTACTAGGCTTCTCCGTCCATGGGATTCTCCAGGCAAGAATACTGGAGTGGATTGCCATTTCCTCCTCCAGGGGATCTTCCCGAACCAGGGAGGAGGTCCCTAAACCAGGATTTGCTCCAATCAGGCAGATAAACAGAAGACACACCTAATGTCTTCCATTCTTCACAGTATCCTAGTTTTAAATTAGGGACATGCAACTCCCCCCAAGACATCAGTGCCATGCCAGAGAACTAAAGGAGGTCTGTCTTTAGCAGAGAACCATTTATAGACAGTGAGGAGCAGAAAATAGATACAAAGGGGAAAACTGCCTTCTCTTTTGAACATATTTAAATTCCATTCCATTTAAGGCAGGAGACAGTACTTTTTTTTTTTTTTCTTTTTCCTTTTTTCTTTAATTCTAAGCCTCCACTATCCTCCTTGGGGCACAGTGCATGGAAGAGATGGAATAAATATCTGACAAATGACTAAATAAATGAATGAATGAAAGAATAAGTGACTGTTTGAGTTAACAAGTAAGTGAAGTATCTAGGTAGAGAATGATTGTGAAAACACAAGGGAACTGCAAAGCCTTGATAATGCATGCATAAATTTGCATAAATTCTATGCTGGAGAAAAAGGCTCATCTGTGTATATCGTTCCTATCAATAAGGCATTTCCTTTTCTGTTCTTTATTTTCCTGAACTCTGTAGAAAAAGAAACATGTAACTTTGCTCTTTTGTTCTCTAAACATTTGGACAGGATTAAAATAACTTGTTGCTGCTATTTCTTTTATTTCATTAACCAGTTGAACATTTGTTCCCAATCCAGAGTCCAAATGAGCTCTTTTTTTTTTTCAGTTAAACCCCCTGTCTTGTCTTTTGCTAACACCTGGCCTTCTCGCCACAGTATTCCTTCACACCTTAGTGAGGAAAAGGCAAACTGGAAGCTACAACAATGTGGAGAATTGGAGGGTGGGATGGGGGTTCTTGAGGCAGATAGTCCTGAGTCCTGGCGTCTACTGTCTAATGGAGTAGCTTTGGGCAAGTTACCAATCTCTGGATAATAATGAAACTTCCACCATGAATGTGATTCTAAGTAATCATACAACGAAAATACTTCATACCCTGTCCATCATAGTGAATGTTCAATAAATTTGAGTAACTCTGTTAGGTTATATTTTATTATATTCAGTTCAGTTGCTCAGTCGTGTCCGACTCTTTGCAGCCCTATGAATTGCAGCACGCCGGGCCTCCCTGTCCATCACCAACTCCTGGAGTTCACTCAGACTCACGTTCATCGAGTCAGTGATGCCATCCAACCATCTCATCCTCAGTCATCCCCTTCTCCTCCTGCCCCCAATCCCTCCCAGCATCAGAGTCTTTTCCAGTGAGTCAACTCTTTGCATCAGGTGGCAAAAGTACTGGAGTTTCAGCTTCAGCATCATTCCCTCCAAAGAAATCCCAGGGCTGATCTCCTTCAGAATGGACTGGTTGGATCTCCTTACAGTCCAAGGGACTCTCAAGAGTCTTCTCCAACACCACAGTTCAAAAGCATCAATTCTTCGCCGCTCAGCCTTCTTCACAGTCCAACTCTCACATCCAAACATGACCACAGGAAAAACCATAGCCTTGACTAGACGGACCTTTGTTGGCAAAGTAATGTCTCTGCTTTTCAATACGCTATCTAGGTTGGTCATAACTTTTCTTCCAAGGAGTAAGTGGCTTTTAATTTCATGGCTGCAGTCACCATCTGCAGTGATCTTGGAGCCCCAAAAAATAAAGTCTGACACTGTTTCCACTGTTTCCCCATCTATTTCCATAAAGTGATGGGACCAGATGCCATGATCTTAGTTTTCTGAATGTTGACCTTTAAGCCAACTTTTTTACTTTCCACTTTCACTTTCATCAAGAGGCTTTTTAGTTCCCCTTCACTTTCTGCCATAAGGGTGGTGTCATCTGCATATCTGAGGTTATTGATATTTCTCATACTATATACATGCAGTATTGTATCATATCACATTATATATAGCAGCAGTGTAGAATGTGGCCTTGTAAAACCAGTGCCAGTGGGTGTGTTGACCAAAGTCACATTCCCCAAAGAGATCTCTTCCAACCACCTTCCCCACTCCACTCCAGACTCAAAAAGTCACTTTGTCTTTCTCTCTCACCTACATCCTAAAATCAATAACCAGGGTTGTTCAGGGAGAAAAGAAGAACTACTGGTTCTTCCTCTCAAACGACATTCAGTGACACCTGAAGCTGGGCCAGCCCACATGGGAGAAGCCATTGGAGTTCAGGGTCCCAACAAGAGACCCCTGTGTGAGGAAGGAAACCCACTGCCAATGTCTTTTGTTGACCTGACTCTCATGCTCCCCTGCAGCGTTCTTAACTCTCACTCACATCAACAAGCTACAATTTGTGAAGTTGGTTAGAACTGTGAAAGCTTAAGATTATGGAAGCTCAAGATTAGGGCCCAGCTGAGCTCAGACAAGGCCAGGGCAGGGTCACTCCAAGGCCAGGTTTTCTAGTAGCCTAGGGCTTTGGGCCTTATTCTAGGAAGGCATGTGGAGCTGAACATGTCACCAATAAGAGAAGATAAGTACACGGACTGGCACAACTCTGTGCTTAACCAGGTGGCAAGCATAGTTGGCTGCCGTCTCCTTTCATCTTTTTCCTTGAATCACAGAATCCTCAATTCTGCATCTGGCAGTTTGCTCAAGGGAAACAAAAACCTTCCCCTAGCCTGAGAAACTAAGGCATAATTGGCATACACCAAATGTGGCAATCCTCTTCCTCTCTCCATGGTAGACTTGGGAGTGGCTTGTAATGCAGTTCTGAACATTGAGACCAAAGCGGTAATTTGTTGAAGGGATCTTCTCAGAAGATTTTTATTGCCTGTTACAAAGAGAACGTTCCTTCCTGCCTGACGTGAGTGCAATGATGTGAGAACATGGTGCTTGGGGTAACAGCAACCATTTTGTGAACATGAGGCGACAAGTCAGTGGGTACAGGATAAAACAGTGAAAAGACAGAACAAGGGTTTTGACAATATAGTTGGAAAAAAACCTATTCTGGAAACATATTCTTCTAGACTTTGATAATTTGTGAGATGATTAAAATTTTCTTTTGTTTTAACCATTATGTCATTTCTTTTTCTTGTAGCCAAAGATATATTATTGATGCAAACACTATCCAATTCATGTTGTAATTCATTTTATGTCTGAATTGTTTCTTATTAATTTTTATATTATTATCATTGAATATTATCCTGCTACTGCTAAGTCGCTTCAGTCATGTCTGACTCTGTGAGACCCCCATAGATGGCAGCCCACCAGGCTCCCCCATCCCTGGGATTCTCCAGGCAAGAATACTGGAGTGGGTTGCCATTTCCTTCTCCAATGCATGAAAGTGAAAAGTGAAAGTTAAGTTGCTCAGTTGTGTCCGACTCGCAGCAACCCCCATGGACTGCAGCCTACCAGGCTCCTCCACTGATGGGATTTTCCAGGCAAAAATACTGGAGTGGGTGCCATTGCCTTCTCCAGAATATTATCCTGGCATTTAGTAATATTTTTTAAAATGCCTTTGCAAAGGTATATAAGAGATAAAAAAAACTCCAGTTGCTGAAGCATGAAGATTAGGATTCAATTTTAAGTTTTATAAAAGTCTTGATTTCCTCCCTGCCAGGAACTTTTTCATTTCTGTATGATCCTACCTTTTCTGGGGCCAAAGAATGATTAAGACTTTGAAAAATGATAGATATTGCAGCTACTGCTGAGAAATAGCTCCTGAGGATTCCTAGCAATTCCCATCAGCCACATTTAGACCTAACTCTCTGGTGATCAATGTTTCTAAACTTAAATTGGAGTACATAATCAAGAGAACATTTAAATTGGTATTCCCCTGGAAAACCTAGGGTGTGTGTTTGATACATTTAGTAAGCATTTATTTAACATCTCTTATCTACCAGGCACTTTATGATGCATTGGAAATGTACAGATGCACAACATGGCCCTTATCCTTGAAAAGCTTACAGTGACAGAACAGAATGTTACAACATGAATAGAGGTATTGACAAGCTATCATATCTAGCCCTCTCAGCATAGTACTACCACTGAGTTAATTAAGCAAACCACGTTCCCAGGCACGTATCTTTGACAGATGGCATCCATGAAAGCTTCCCAAGCTCAGTCTTCCCCAGCAGAGTTTATTTTGGGAGGGAACTTTCTGCAGTCATCACTCAAGAGCCTCAACATTACCCCCTATTCTCCAGTCATCCCTTGCCCTATGTGCACCCTCTGTGTGGTTCACCCACAGCAGTTATTTCAAGCAGCAAACACATTTGATAACTGGGTGATGATTTGGGGCACCATGTTTAAAGTGGGAGGATTATGAGTAGTGCCTTGCTTCCTTTTGAATCAGCGAATTCTAAAAAAAAGATATCAGATTTTTGTCCTCTTCCTGAGCTGACTGTGACTTCTGAAAAAGGACTGATCCCTTAAGCTCAGCATCCCTGGATCAGCAGCCTCAAGGGCATCTTCAGTCCTACACGGAGTTCAGTTCAGTTGCTCAGTCGTGTATGATTCTTTGTGACCCCATGGACTGCAGCACGCCAGGCCTCTCTGTCCATTGCCAACTCCCAGAGTTTACTCAAACTCATGCCATTGAGTCAGTGATGCCATCCAACCATCTCATCCTCTGTTGTCCCCTTCTCCTCCCACCTTCAATCTNAGTTCAGTTGCTCAGTCGTGTATGATTCTTTGTGACCCCATGGACTGCAGCACGCCAGGCCTCTCTGTCCATTGCCAACTCCCAGAGTTTACTCAAACTCATGCCATTGAGTCAGTGATGCCATCCAACCATCTCATCCTCTGTTGTCCCCTTCTCCTCCCACCTTCAATCTTTCCCAGCATCAGGGTCTTTTCAAATGAGTTAGCTTTTCGCATCAGGTGGCCAAAGTATTGGAGTTTCAGCTTCAACATCAATCCTTCCAGTAAATATTCAGGGTTGACTTCCTTTAGTATGGACTGGTTTAATCACCTTGCAGTCCAAGGGACTCAAGAGTTTTCTCCAGCACCACGGTTCAAAAGCATCAATTCTTCGGCACTCAGCTTTCATTATAGTCCAATTCTCACATTCATAAATGACTACTGGAAAAACCATCCAGTAAATATTCAGGGTTGACTTCCTTTAGTATGGACTGGTTTAATCACCTTGCAGTCCAAGGGACTCAAGAGTTTTCTCCAGCACCACGGTTCAAAAGCATCAATTCTTCGGCACTCAGCTTTCATTATAGTCCAATTCTCACATTCATAAATGACTACTGGAAAAACCATAGCCTTGAATGGACGGACCTTTGTTGGCAAAGTAATGTCTCTGCTTTTTAATATGCTATCTAGGTTGGCCATAACTTTTCCTCCAAGAAGTAAATGTCTTTTAATTTCATGGCTGCAGTCACCATCCACAGTGATTTTGGAACCCCAGAAAATAAAGTCTGACGCTGTTTCCACTGTTTCCCCATCTATTTCCCATGAAGTGATGGGACTGGATGCCATGATCTTAGTTTTCTGAATGTTGAGCTTTAATCCAACTTTTCTACTCTCCTCTTTCACTTTCATCAAGAGGCTCTTTAGTTCCTCTTCACTTTCTGCCATAAGGGTGGTGTCATCTGCATATCTGAGGTTATTGATATTTCTCCCAGAAATCTTGATTCCAGCTTGTGCTTCATCCAGCCCAGTGTTTCTCAAGTGCACAAAGCTAACAAACCAGGAGTTACTGCTTTCACCGTTGGTCCACTTTTTGTAGAATTGCCAGGAACTGGTTTTTCTATCCCTCTTTCCAAACATAAGCCTTCCTGCCCTCTCGTATTCATTTTTTCCCCCCTCCTCTGATGTCAAGTCATCAAGCCCTAGGGGATCGCCCTGGCCTTCTGCTGGTTGCTGCAGCTGTATTTTTCCATCTTGGAGAGGCATTGATCCCAGAGCCTGAAGGCTTGGGAAGGAATCTTAGCTTCCCTGTTGAGTAGCTGTGGGATTCCAGTTACTCTTACTCCCTTTGTTCTAGTTACTACACCTATAAAATATTTACCACCCTTCTTTCCAGAGTTAGCACTGAGTGTGTGCTGTGCCTAGTCACTTCAGTCAGGGCCAGCTCTGTGCGACCCCACAGACTGTCGCCTGCCAGGTTCCTCTGTCTGTGGGATTCTCCAAGCAAGAATACTGGAGTGGGTTGCCATTCCCTTTTCCAAGGGGATCTTCCTGACCCAGGGATCGAACTCACATCTCCTATGTCTCCTGCATCAGCAGGCAGGTTCTTCACCACTAGTGTGACCTGGGAAGCCCCAGAGTTACCACTAAGGGCTTTCAATTTGCCAGTCTGGTTCACTGAGTGCCTCTTAGCTGAACCCCTACTGTCATTGCCCACTGTCCAGACTCCTGGTTGTGGAACCACAAGAAGACCCATTGCTGTATTTAAGACTCATTCTGGGTCTGGGTTTATGCACTTAGTGAAAAGTCACCCAACTGTGTACTTATTATTTGTGTCTTTTCTGCAATTAGGTTATTACGTCAATAAAATATTTACTTGAAAAATGTTACATTTGTATTAAATCCAGTTAGCCAGATGACTTACTTTCTCTGCTCTCTTTTTCTCTCTCAGATTCACAAGAATTAGGCACGTATAGTCATTTTGGAAAAATAATATGAAGCAGGGCAGCAAAAGAATGAAAACTAAAACTTATTTCCATTCCTAGCATTCAGGAATAACCAAGGCTGAAATTTTAGAAGTTATCATTTTCACAAAAAATGAAGTCATATGTTAATACTATTTCATAACCTTTTAAATATAATCTGTCTACACATTCCAGTATATTATTTTAAAAGGTTGTGTTATATTCCACTGAATGGGAATAACACAATTATTTAACCTATCCTTTCCATTAGGAAGGGCTTCCCTTGTGGCTCAGCTGGTAAAAAATCTGCCTGGGTTTCTTTACCAACGTGGGAGAGCTGGGTTCGATCCCTAGGTTGGAAAGATCCCCTGGAGAAGGGAAAGGCTACCCACTCCAGTATTCTGGCCTAGAGAACTTCATGGACTATATAGTCCATGGGGTCGCAAAGAATCAGACATGACTGAGCGACTTTCACTTCCCTTCC
Source organism: Oreotragus oreotragus (assembly GCA_006410675.1). Classification (NCBI taxonomy): domain Eukaryota; kingdom Metazoa; phylum Chordata; class Mammalia; order Artiodactyla; family Bovidae; genus Oreotragus; species Oreotragus oreotragus. The sequence goes on along the minus strand of SJYX01001809.1, from coordinate 15,210 downwards.
ATTAGAGATACAGATGGTCCCAACATTTTGCAGTGCTGCTATGCACAGCTTTGGGGCTAAGTCATTTCACTGCTCTGGGGTTTCATTCGATTCACACCTCAATCACTCATGCCCAGTTTAGGAAGTTTCTTGGTCTGTGACGGAATTCAGTCACTTTATTATGCACCACGTCTTCCGAACTGTCCTTCAGAAAGACTTACATTTCACTGAAACAAACAATAGGCTCGATGAAGCCCATTTCAAAGATACGATGGGAGGGGACAGAGGAGCTTTGGGTCACAGGTCCCTTTTGCTGGAGTGGGGAGGGACAGGGGGCTCTCGCCTTCTAAGAGCCTTGTTGGGGACTGATGCTGCTCAGAAGCCTGGCCCCGAGTCACAGTGGTATTTGTTTCCTGAGTGTCATTTGCAGCATTTCTGCAGTGCTAATGACTAGAAACTGCTAATGGCTGTGAAAAGCTAATTGTTGTGCAAGGTGTACTGAGCGACTTTCACTTCCCTTCCATTAGAGATACAGATGGTCCCAACATTTTGCAGTGCTGCTATGCACAGCTTTGGGGCTAAGTCATTTCACTGCTCTGGGGTTTCATTCGATTCACACCTCAATCACTCATGCCCAGTTTAGGAAGTTTCTTGGTCTGTGACGGAATTCAGTCACTTTATTATGCACCACGTCTTCCGAACTGTCCTTCAGAAAGACTTACATTTCACTGAAACAAACAATAGGCTCGATGAAGCCCATTTCAAAGATACGATGGGAGGGGACAGAGGAGCTTTGGGTCACAGGTCCCTTTTGCTGGAGTGGGGAGGGACAGGGGGCTCTCGCCTTCTAAGAGCCTTGTTGGGGACTGATGCTGCTCAGAAGCCTGGCCCCGAGTCACAGTGGTATTTGTTTCCTGAGTGTCATTTGCAGCATTTCTGCAGTGCTAATGACTAGAAACTGCTAATGGCTGTGAAAAGCTAATTGTTGTGCAAGGTGCTTCTGCCCTCCCCCAGTTGCCAGGAGAGCTCACAGTCCTAGCTAAGCAGAGCTCTCATTAGCATCTCTGTGTCTGTGACACAGTCCCTAAGGGGGGAATCCTCCTCTGGCCTGGCAAACAGCCAAACCTCCTCCGTTGACCCAGAGCCAAGAGGCTGTGTGCCCGCCAGCAACAAAACACAGGGAGGCAGAGACTGAAGTAGCCCTTCCCATGAGGAATCAAAGGAAATGAGACCGTGTGGCTGTGCTTCAGTCACAGGCTCTTTGTAGGCGACTCTGCAAATAACGATGTGGCAGCTGGGGTGTGCCGGGCACCAGGCTGGTGCCTTGTAGCTTTTTCTCCTTGAATCATCCCCCCCTTTTCAGAGGACCCGGAGGCTCAGACACCAAATCATTTTCACTGAATCTGTTAGCAGCTTACAGATCTGGGATATGACTCTCAGACTTTTTACTCCAGACCAGATTTTTAATCGCTGCATAGTAGTACTTTGTGAAAACTAGTGAAGCAGCTTTGCGCCACACTGGAATGAATTAGTCTGCATGTGTGTGCACCCACATTTGTATGTGGTTGTACATTAGGAGAATTTGAACACTGAATTTAATCCATTATATTCCATGATTACCTCCTGAAAGGTGGGCTAGTTAAAAAAACTAACAGCAAGCTCATTTTTGGCCAGTGAATGCTTCTTTCTGTAAGTTAAGATGCAGTTTCTCCCTCCGCTTCCACTGAAGTGCCGTTTTCTAGGCTATTTTATAAAATCTCTTCTGTTGATTATCTATCATTTCCCTGTCCTTTAACAATCTGTCCAACAAAGCAAACGTAGGCTCCATAATGTTTGTTTGAATTCATGGTGCTTCCAATTTTGCAGTCTGTTTCCCTACTTCTCTATAGATGCATATGACTTATTCAGCTGAAGATCTTAGTTCAGAACTCCTCTCTTCCTGGGCCCCCAGCTTTTTAAATGTATTCTTCAATATCCACTTCTTTTCCCAGTTATTATAGCCATTTGCTGCCTTGTGCTAGTAATTCCACATGCAAAATTGTGCTTTCAATTCTATACAACTTTTTCAAAAAGATATGAAATCAACAGAGAAGGCTCATCGGGAGCGGCCACAATGACTGAGTTCCTCCCACACATGCTTTGAGAAAACAAAAGGGAGAGGCCAGGCGTCTGCTAACACAGGACAGAGGGAAGCAACACTGAAAAGCACTGACCTGCCACTTTCAGTCGTGGGAAAAGTTGCCTGAGCAACCAGAGATTCAAGGGATAATGGGATGGCCTCACGTGCCATCCTCCATGCTTACTAGGGCTCATCAGCTTAAGACAGAGAGCAGTAGCCTTCACCGGCTTGACTATTCACAGGGCAAAAACATTGGCACTGAAGTTGATATTAAACTCTCAACAACTAAATTCACTAATGAGATTTAGTGTGAGCCAAACATTAACAACAGAGAAGTACATCTCATTTCCAGAATCTCAGGAAGTGACATGTACTGACTACAGCTGATAAATGACCCCTAATGTAACTATTCCAAGCAGATCATGGTAGTGCAGAAAGAGAACGCGATGCAAATACTGTGATCGAAAGTTAAGACAGCAAATGAGGAAGGTGACTCCCACAGCAGTAAGAAAACGGTTCCTTTACAGAGTCAGTTCTCCCGGATTCTCGCAGGGCTCCATCGAGGATGAGTTATCTCGCTCAGGTGGAACACAGGACAGCCCCTGTCATTCTTACTTGTCATCATAAGCTGGTGCAAAATGAGGACAGCCTACTTCCACAGAGTTGCTGAGCTGACAATTGCCACCAGCTGTCACACTTTCCCAGCCCCAGTGGGAGGGACAGACTAGCTTGTGAAAAGGCCCCTCCCTTGATTGTATCTGGGCCTTCCTCCATCAGCTGAGCTCACAGCCAGAGTAGGAGAGACAGTTTTCAAGCAGCTTCAATAAGCTGGATATATCCTTGTGGTTTCTTTTTGCCGGAGTCTGGGACAAGGTCAACCACATTCGTGATTTCCAGAAGAATACCTCTCCCCCTGTGTAACTGAGAACCCATCTGTGCTTGCACTAAGTCACTTCAGTCGTGTCCGACTCTTTACAGCCCCATGGACTGTAGCCTGCCTGGCTCCTCTGTCCTTGGGATTCTTTAGGAAAGGATACTGGAATGAGTTGCCATGCCCTTCTCATGCCATGCTGCATTGGCAGGTGGGTTCTTTACCGCTATTGCCAACTGGGAAGCCCAAGAACTCTTTAGGAGAGAATTAATAGTAACTTCCTCTCTGAAATCTGTTCTTCTTTTGAATATGTTTCTTCAGTGAAACGTTCTATTTGCTATCACTTGCATCAGTCAGAAACTCATTATATTGCTTATATGTGGAATCTAAAAAAAAAACAAAAACCTTATCTACAAAAGAGAAGTTATAGATGTAGAAAACAAACTTATAGCTACCAGGGGGTAAGGGCAGGGAGGGATAAACTGGAAGACTGGGATTGACATATACACACTACTATATGTAAAATAGATAACTAATAAGGACCCACTGTATAGCACAGGAACTCTACTCAATACTTTGTAATGGCCCATAAGGAAACAGAGTCTAAAAAAGAATAGATATATGTATATGTGTGTGCTTAGTTGCTCAGTCCTGTCCGAGTTTTTGTGACCCCGTGGACTGTAGCCTGCCAGGCTTCTCTGTCCATGAGGATTCTCCGTGCAAAAATACTGGACTGAGTTGCCATGCCCTCATCCAGGGGATCTTCCCAACCCAGGGATCAAATCCAGGTCTCCCACACGCAGGCAAATTCTTTACCATCTGGCCACCAGGGAAGCCCATGAATACTGGAGTGGGTAGCCTATCCCTTCCCCAGAGGATCTTCCTGACCCGGAATTGAACTGGGGTCTCCTGCATTGCAGGTGGATTCTTTACCAGGTGAGCTACCAGGGAAGCCCAGATATATGTATAAATAATTCACTTTGCTGTGCACCTGAAACTAACACAATACTGTATTGAGTTGGCCAAAAATTTCATGTAAGGTTCTATAAGATGGTACAGAAAAACCCAAATGAAATTTATGGCCAACTCAATAAATCAACTATACTCCAATTAAAAACAAAATTTTTTTTTTCAAGAAACTCAGCAAACATCCTCAACACCGCCCTTCCCTTCACCACAGCTTTCAATTTCCCAGGCCAGTGGTTCCTACCTCCTTAATATTTCTTGCATTTTCTTTTCTCAATTCTCATGTGTTCTGCTCTGATTCTGACTGTCATATTTTCTTGATGGGATTACTGATGACAACAATGACCCAAAGGCTTATCGCCTTCTGTGCTACAGTATGATTTTTTTTTCAATTTCAAATCTGATTGTGTCATCTCACTAGTAAAAATATATATACATATTTTTTTTATAAAAAAGAATCTCCAAAACTTTTAAGGATAAATTTCAAGAAACAAAACATGGAGAGCAGACATATTACCCATTTTTCTTTTTTTTTTAATTCAAGGATAATTGCTTTACAGAATTTTGTTGTTTTCTGTCAAACCTCAACATGAATCAGCCATAGGTATACATACATCCCCTCACTTTTGAACCTCCCTCCCATCTGCCCCTCATCCCACCACTCTGGGTTGATACAGAGCCCCTCTTTGAGTTTCCTGAGCCACACAGCAAATTCTCTTCAGCTATCTATTTTACATATGATAACGTAAGTTTCCATATTACTCTTTCCATACACCTCATCCTCTCCTTCCCTCTCCACATGTCCATAAGTATTCTCTATGCCTGTTTCTCCACTGCTGCCCTGTAAATAAAATCTTCAGAAACATTTTTTTAGCTTTTGTATATGTGCATTAGAATATCGTATTTCTCTCTTTTTGACTCACTTCACTCTATGTAACAGGTTCTAGGTTTGTCCACCTCACCAGAACTGACTCAAATACATTCCTTTTTATGGCTGAGTAATATTCCATTGTGTATATGTACCACAACTTGCTAATCCATTCACTCAGTGGCATCTAGGTTGCTTCCATGTTCTAGCTATCTTAAATAGTGCTGCAGTGAACAATGGGATGCATGTATCTTTTTCATCCCTGGTTTCCTCAGGGTATATGCCTAGAAGTGGTATTGCTGGGTCGTATGGTGGTTTATTCCTAGATTTTAAGGAATCTCCATACCATCTTCCATAGTGACTGTATAAATTTACATTTCCACCAACAGTGCAAGAGTGTTCCCTTTTCTCCACACCCTCTCCAGCATTTATTGTTTGTAGACTTTTTGATGATGGCCTTTCTGACCAGTGTGAACTGATATCTCACTGTGGTTTTGATTTGCATTTCTCTAATGAAGCAAGGCGGCTGTGACAGACTGCAATTGAGAGCCCCAGGCTGCCACAGTGCAGGAGTGGCCGAAAGGAGCTACCACTTGTCTGAGGTCAGGGGCGGTGGCCGAGAGGAGCTACACCACGTCTGAGGTCAGGGACTCTTCACAGGAGAAGCTCTACACAGTCAGCAAAAACAAAACCAAGAGCTGACTGTGGCTCAGATCATGAACTCCTTACTGCCAAATTCAGACTGAAATTGAAGAAAGTAGGGAAAACCCACGAGACCATTCAGATATGACCTAAATCAAATCCCTTGTGTTTATACAGTGTAAGTGAGAAACAGATTTAACGGACTAGATCTGATAGACAGAGTACCTGATGAACTATGGACAGAGGTTCGTGACATTGTACAGGAGACAGGTATCCTCATGGAAAAGAAATGCAAAAAAACAAAATGGCTGTCTGAGGAGGCCTTACAAATAGCTGTGAAAAGAAGAGAAGTGAAAAGCAAAGGTGAAAAGGAAAGATATAAGCATCTGAATGCAGAGTTCCAAAGGAGAGATAAGAAAGCCTTTCTCAGTGATCAATGCAAAGAATTAGAGGAAAACAGAATGGGAAAGACTAGAAACCTTTTCAAGAAAATTAGAGATACCAAGGGAACATTTCATGCAAAGATGGGCTCAATAAA
>SJYX01001808.1:244673-311067 GCA_006410675.1 Oreotragus oreotragus | reverse complement strand
CCACTTGTAAAAGAATGAAACTAGATCACTTTCTAACACCACACACAAAAATAAACTCAAAATGGATTAAAGATCTAAACGTAAGACCAGAAACTATAAAACTCCTAGAGGAGAACATAGGCAAAACACTCTCTGACATACATCACAGCAGGATCCTCTATGACCCACCTCCCAGAATATTGGAAATAAAAGGAAAAATAAACAAATGGGACCTAATTAAAATTAAAAGCTTCTGTATAACAAAGCAAACTCTAAGCAAGGTGAAAAGGGAGCCCTCAGAATGGGAGAAAATAATTGCAAATGAAGCAACTGAAAAAGAACTAATCTCAAAAATATACAAGCAACTCCTGCAGCTCAATTCCAGAAAAATAAACGACCCAATCAAAAAATGGGCCAAAGAACTAAATAGACATTTCTCCAAAGAAGACATACAGATGGCTAACAAACACATGAAAAGATGCTAAACATCACTCATGATCAGAGAAATGCAAATCGAAACCACAATGAGGTACCATTTCACACCGGTCAGAATGGCTGCTATCCAAAAGTCTACAAGCAATAAATGCTGGAGGGGGTGTGGAGAAAGGGAACCCTCTTACACTGTTGGTGGGAATGCAAACTAGTACAGCCACTATGGAGAACAGTGTGGAGATCCCTTAAAAAACTGGAAATAGAACTGCCTTATGACCCAGCAATCCCACTGCTGGGCATACACACCGTGGAAACTAGAATTGAAAGAGACACATGTACCCCAATATTCATCGCAGAACTGTTTATAATAGCCAGGACATGGAAGCAACCTAGATGTCCATCAGCAGACAAATGGATAAGAAAGCTGTGGTACATATACACAATGGAGTACTATTCAGCCATTAAAAAGAATATATTTGAATCAGTTCTAAAGAGGTGGATGAAACTGGAGCTGATTATATAGAGTGAAGTAAGCCAGAAAGAAAAACACCACTACAGTATAATAACACATATATATGGAATTTAGAAAGATAGTAATGATAACCCTGTATGTGAGATAGCAAAAAATACAAGATGTATAGAACAGTCTTTTGGACTCTGTGGGAGAGGGAGAGGGTGGGATGATTTGGGAGAATGACATTGAAACATGTATATATCATATATGAAATGAATCGCCAGTCCAGGTTCGATGCATGATACAGGATGCTTGGGGCTGGTGCACTGGGATGACCCCGAGGGATGGGATGGGGAGGGAGGTGGGTTCAGGATGGGGAACACGTGTACACCCGTGGCAGATTCATGTTGATGTATGGCAAAACCAATACAATATTGTAGAGTAATTAGCCTCCAATTAAAATAAATAAATTTATATTAAGAAATAAAAATAAAATTGCATCCCATAGGAAAATGTATAATATTTCATTATTCTTACACATTGTATTTGAATAATTTGATTTTATATTTCTACATATCAACAAAAATCTTTTAAAATCTTTGAAAAATGCTGATTTATGAAAAGGCAAATTTCAGTGAGTGGAACAATATGTTTTTAAGTCCTTATTCTAGAGTGTTCTACCAACAGGCTCTACTTAGTATATTTTGCTTTTTTAAGGAGAATTTAAGTCTTACCTCATAGAATTTAAGTCTTACCTCATAAGTCGAATTTTCTTCAATTACCCATATCTAAGTGACTATTCTTTCCTCTTTCCTCTAAAGCTCTGTGTTATGAACCTCACTTATTTGGCATTTAGCCTATATTACATTGACATCTTTCTCTTTATGCACATGAGCTCTCAAATACATAATATTTTATTTGAAAGTCTATTTAATGTAGTTTACCATTCACTGGTTTGTTTCATAATATTCATGTGTGTATTTTATCTCCTCCTTAGCCTGTAAACTCCTCAGATAAAGGATTTTTTTCTTTTAAAAATTTTTATTCAGTTTTTTTATTGATAAAATTCAAAGATTCTTCTAACAAATAAAATTTGTTACAAGGCACTTGCAAAAGAATGGGAGTCTTTTAACTGCCTATGTCTTGATGCATATGGAACCCAAGGATGCACAGTGTGTTTCAGACCATGCTCTGTACACTGCAGCAGAAGGCTGGCTCTTTGGTAGGTGAGAAAGATCATGCTGTAATAAATGACTTATTCAAATATGGTTAAAACTCTTTAGGCAGTTCATATGTAACTGTTAGATGGTGTAGCTGAACACCATGTCAGAGAAAAGGCACAGCTGCAACAAGGTCTAAATAAAAACAATATTTTGAACAGTCCATCCTTACCTGCTCAGACTTTATTAAGGATTTTTATTGGAGTATAGCACTTTACAGCGTTGTGTTAGTTTCTGCTGTATAGCAGAGTGAATCAGCTGTACATACATACATATCCCGTCTTTTGGAATTCCTTCCCACTTGGGTCACCACAGAGCACTGAGTAGAGTTCCCTGTGCTATACAGTAGGTTCTTGTTATCTATTTATACATAGTAGTGTGTGTATGCTGCTGCTGCTAAGTCACTCAGTCGTGTCCGACTCTGTGCAACCCATAGATGGCAGCCCACCAGGCTCCCTCGTCCCTGGGATTCTCCAGGCAAGAATACTGGAGTGGGTTGCCATTTCCTTCTCCAATGTATGAAAGCGAAAAGTGAAAGTGAAGTCGCTCAGTCGTGTCCGACTCTTAGCGACCCCATGGACTGCAGCCCACCAGGCTCCTCCATCCATGGGATTTTCCAGGCAAGAGTACTGGAGTGGGGTGCCGTTGCCTTCTCCGAGTGTGTGTATATCAACCCCAATCTCCCACTCATCCCATCTCTTTCTTTCCCCCCCTGGTATCCATATGTTTATTTTCTATATCTGTGTCTCTATTTCTGCTTTGCAAATAGGTTTATCTGTACCATTTTTCTGAAAGGATTTTTAATTATATACATAAACATTCAATAAATATCTGCTGAACCAAAGAATAAAAGGCTATCTGATACTTCAATTAGATTATAAACTTAGTTATGGCATGCAACATTTTATGATTATTTAAAGTCACAGAATGGAGTGGATAAGTGCTCAGTAATTTTTTTTTCATTTTTTAAAATTTTATTTTATTTATTTTTTATTTTTTTTATTTTGTATTTATTTATTTTTTTACACGAACTCCCAAACATGAACCCCCCTCCCACCTCCCACCCCACATCATCCCTCCAGATCATCCCCATACACCAGCCCCAAGCGTCCTGCATCCTGCATTGAACATNAAACAGCCTAAATGGGGAAAGAATTTGAAAAAGAATACATACATGTATATGTATAACTGAATGACCTTGCTGTACACCTGAACTATAATACCATTATTAATCAACTCTACTCCTTACCAAAGCAGGAGTATATGATTGGGGTCTCTGACTTTATATCCAAACTGTGGCAGCAGGAATAATGGCAAAACTATGAAGGAGAAGCTTAGGAACTCTGTCAGTCTCTGCTTTCATGTTGCTTATAACTGAATCCAGAAATACAGAAATTGAGAAGTGACTGGCAGTGTGATTTGATAACATTGATAAAGTAATGATCTAAACTCGGTAATCAACTTAATTTGTTTTATTTGGTCTTCATTTAAAAATATTTATTTATAATGTGCAATCTCACACTACATCCTTTTGTAATATATGTCAATCATCCTATGCTTATTCACACTAGCACATAATTTTAAAACTAGTTTTCTGAACTTCAAAAAAGTCATCCCTGAGAAGCCTTTTTAAGATTGGACCTGAAGCAGGAGGTACTTAAGTGAAAGGTGGGAGGAAAGGAAAGAATTCCACCAGGTAAGGAGCAGTTCGTGTGAAGGTGGGTGTTGAGATGAGTCAGTCCACTGTGGTGATACCAGAGAGCAAAGAATCAGAGAGCTAACGTGTAAGGTAGAGTGTTACATACAGCTAGATTATGAAGAATTGTGTATAGAGGTGTAGGATTTTGACAGAAGGAAGCCAAGAAGCTTATTTTAGCTGAAGAATGACAGGGTCAGATTTGCATCATAAAACAGTGTTTCTGTAGCCTATTTCATTAGTCCAAACAAAAGATTCCTGTGGGCAGAGTAGGATGCTGGTTATGGAGATGCAGAGAAGCTGAGATTAAAAACCAGTTACATCTTGTGGACTCTACAGGATATAATTACTTATTAGTTATTTGTTAGTTAATTAATAATTATTTACTAGTTAGACTGAGGATATGGAGAAGGAAATGGCAGCCTTCTCCAGTACTCTTGCCTAGAGAATTCTGTGGACAGAGGAGCCTGGTGGGTTGCTGTCTGTGGGGTCGCACAGAGTCGGACAAGACTAAAGCTACTTAGCATGCATGCATGCATTGGAGAAGGAAGTGGCAACCCATGCCAGTGTTCTTGCCTGGAGAATCCCAGGGACAGAGGAGCCTGGTGGGCTGCCATCTATGGGGTCGCACAGAGTTGGACACGACTGAAGCGATTCAGCAGCAGCAGCAGGCTGAGGATAAGGCGGGGTGAGGAGAGTAGTAAGGATGATTACCTGTTTGTTTGTTTCTTCCTAGAGCAGCTTTGTGGTGGCCTTTCTGAAATGAGGAAGGTTGAAAGGGGTGCCCAGGTAAATGGATCCAGTTTTGAGCAGGTTGATTGTGTTGGTTCTGAAAGGCCTCCAATGGAGACACTGAGTATTTATTTGAGTAAGTGGGTTTTGAGCGTATTATAATTGTCCAGGAAGGACATACAGATTTTGAAGGCACTGGCATGACATGTAGGTGGGACTTTAACATATGGGAGTGGATGAGGTCATATAGTGATTGGCCAGGAACACAGGTCTGAGGGAAGCCAGTCTTCAAGATTTGAGCTGAGGAAGGAAAAGGGTTCAGGGAGAAGGAAGAGGTGTCCCAAAAACCTAGAGAAGAGACCACATATAACAAAAGGAGTGGCCAGCCATCATTGAAATGCTGCTGAGTCATCGAGCAAAGTGTGGATCCGAAAGTACCCCTTGGATTCGGTGGTGAGTGGGTCACTAGAGGCCTAGAATCAGTAGCTTTGGGAGAATCATGGTTCAGAAACTAAGGTCGTGTTGAGTAGGGAAGAGAGTAAGATAGTGAGGGAATGTCAAAAAATGAAAGTCTTAGGTTTTCCCCTCTTTGGAGGGAAAGTGATGTCTAAGGAAAATTTATTTTTTGTTTTTAATTTTATGTTCTTAAGAGGACAAAGGCTTTTGTTTGTTTAAATGCTGAAGGAAAGAGAGGGAAGGGTGTTCAGGTACGTGTACTGAAAATGCGTGTATATATATATATTTATACACACACATATATGTATATATATTTTAACCTAACCCATCAATTAGACCAACATAGATACAGTTTTTAAATGTTTTCTGAGTCTTCTTTTTCTTACTTCTCAAAGATCAGGGTCAAAGGGAGGAAAATAGAAGAGGCGAAGAGGTACCTTGCGGTGATTGAAAAGCATATTAGATTGTGCTGGGTCTAATTATGTTGCCACCAAGTTTGTAGGTGCTCAGTAACTATTCATTGAATGACTGAATAGGAACGATAGTAAGGAACAAGCCTGCAGCTGTTGTTTTCTGATGGGATCTGTGTTTATGTCTTCAAAGTCTTCACGTCCCTCATGAAACTGCTCTGTGATTCCTTCTTTAAGGAACCTTTGACCTATATTATAAATCCACAAAGAAAATTTTATAATGTGGAATTGTTTTTGCATTAAAAATAATGGTTTTTAAAATATTTTTGACCCACGATTAAAAATGAATCTAATTTTGATGTAATTCATTATTCTCTCTTTGGGAAAAATTAGCTATATTTATAATCATCAGAAAATGTCTCTCATCTTCCTTCACAGAGATTCTCTTTGTGCTTAGAGTTTGAAGAAATCTATGATATCACTCCATTATTCAGAAAGGAATCCGGAGGAAAACAAAACCCTGTTTTACATTTACCAGTGTATCTGAATATGTGTCACAAATGCTGCCATCTTGTATTTATGGTCACTCTTCATTTCTTATATGCTGGATGACTAAATTAGAATAAAGACTGAATAACCCCTTTTAGATTTAGAAAGGACAGTGGCTATCTGAGAAATATTTTATTCCAATTAGTCCATTAGTCTCTCATGGAGACAGTGCTCAGTGTAGCTCACTGGACCCTAATTCTTCTCTTCCAAATAAAAACTCTTGACCAAATTTGTATTATGATGTAGTCCTGGGGATCTATTCAAAATGCATTTTTCTTCTTTTTTTGGTATTATTTCATAATATTCCACAAGTGATTTATGCAAGAATATTTGCATAACTAAAAGTGGTTTTAATGTATGCTATTTTCAATGAGGCCTGCACTTTCATATTGCTCTTTTTGCTGGAGGAATTACCGAAGAGTCTCAGGGGTCTGGCTTTCACCCTCCTCTGTAAACTAATCAGGAAATGTTGTATTTTTTTTGTCAGGAAAAGCCAAACTCCAAAATTATTATATAGGAGAAGAACAAGTACAAAGTGGTTTAGGACAGCAGGGAGATCAAGGGAGGCTAGAGGTATTTTTTTTTTAATTAGGAAAAATACATTTAGTATTTCACATGCAGTTCATGGACTTGCAGTCGGACATGACTTAGCTACTGAACAACAACAAATTTCATGTGTCTGTTACTAGTCTAGATTTCTTTACAAAAAATTTTACATGAGTATTTTATCAGCCATTTGATTGAATTTTAAAAATCAACATAACTGGAGACTTCCTTGGAGGTCCAGTGGTTAAGACTCTGCCCTGCCACTGCAGGGGGTGTGAATTCGATCCCTGCTCTGGGAACTAACATCCCACATGCTCTGGGGCACAGCCAAAAATAAAAAAAGAATACAATTGTTTATCAATCTTTAGTCACAAAAAGGGTGGTACTGTTCTTTCAGGGAGAGGTGAGATTCTGGATGTTAGCATGTAACTAACTTCTGGAAAGATACAGTGAGAATGAGAGGGGATGGGGGACAAGGTCACTTACTCATTTGGGAGTACCAGCTGTTCAACCCTGGTACCCAATGGGATGAGGATGTTTAAGAAAGGACATCTTCACATTCTATATGCAGTGATGATTTGCAGTGTTTGTTTTTGTTTGTTTTCTTTTTCTTTTTGGTGCACGCAGTTATAACTATCTCTTTGTTTTGGGAATATGCCTGATATGTATACCAAAGTGATTTATACTCATCTCCCGGTTACATCTGAGCATTGGCCCAAGGAATAAAAAGAAAGGTGTCTATCTTCTTGTAATTTAAAAATGCTTTTGAGATATGTTCTTTGACTTCCTGCCACATACACAACTTCCTTATAATGTTTTTATTTAAACTATCCAATTACTGATATTTCAACCACATGATGGTTGGGGCATTGAAAAATGGCCTGCAGGTAAGATCTAATGAAGGAAAGAGTTTGGAGAAGGTATAAATTGAAGCTGCTTGCTTGTAAAGCTTTGCCTGTAATTACATAAGGAGACGACAGAGGATGAGACGGTTGGATGGCATCACCAACTTGATGGACCTGAGTTTGAGCAGGCTCTGGAAGTTGGTGATGGACGGGGAAGCCTGACGTAATGCAGTCCATGGGGTCACAGAGAGTCGGACACAACTAAGGAACTGAACTGAACTGAACTAAGTGTGAGAAAGACTTTTTATATTGTTAGTTAGTATGTATATTCAGTGTAATTCAGAGAACTTAAAAAGGAAAGAAAGTATTTTCTGTGTTTCTGAGATGTCATGGTGCACTTTGTGGTATTATCTGCTGTTTTGAATTAGTTTAGCTCTCTGATTTTTTAACAGTATTGGTGGATAGACTCTTTCCTATGCAAGTACTTCTTTTCAACAAACAAAAGAAACAGCTCTCAAGATACTAGTGGGTTACAAGAAATGGGCACTCAGGAAGTTGCTATGAAGATGACACGTGTAGGAAGTAGTTGTCTGTATACCTGGGTGAGGCCAGAGGAGATTCATAGTCAATGAGAGACCTGGCCGTGACTGCTTGGCTCTCTTCTGTAATGATTTTAACAAAAACTGGCTGGTCAAATCTTGGCTTTTGTGGGTGAGCTTTATGCTTCACCTCTCACCTTGGTTGACATTGAACTTGCCTCTAAAGGCTTCACAGCAGCCCAGCAGCGATTTCTCAGCTCCTTAAGTAAACACCACATTACTTCAAGTTAACATCACATTGTGTCCTTCAAACACTGTTTCTGTAGAGTTATGTTTGGCTGACCTCTAATTCACTTATAGAAATTGCTTTTTAGAAACTTTCTCCTTCCTGTTTTTCAGGAGAGAAATGGAAACAAAATAGCAACAAAACAAAGTCATGCTGGTTTATCTCACTGAGCTGTTTCAAGAGTTATGATGCTTTATCATGTAAACTAAGTATTAAGGACAGTGACATTCATTTTACTAATTAGCCAGATATCTTATTTATCCTACTTGGGTATGTTTTTAGGATATAGATTGCCTTTTAATATTATGATCTGTTGTATACTTTTGTCTTACAGACAAAATATCAAAAAGATGCATAACATTCTGTGAAGGCACTTCGATGCTTGGGGTGATAACATGCTTTAATCTGGGATGGCAGTTTGTCTTGGGTCATAACCTTCCCCTTCTTACTGAACCAAACTTTTATCTTGTACAGATATCGTGAATGCCACTATTGAGCAATTTAGAAATTTCTAATGCTTAAAAGTAGAGGAGGAACTTCCACCTGAGGAAAGATACTCAGAACCAATGTCCCATTGTTTTACTTGGCCTGTAAGTCAGGTCCTTCCCTGTGTTATATTTATGGATCTGTAGTCATTTTCAGTTGTCATAAAAATTTATATAATCTGGAGACATTTTCTAAAATTCTCTAAGTCTTTGATAGCTTGTTATAAGTGCTGGATTCTTCCAAATTAAGTATCTTGTTTTGTAAGCATTTAAAGCCCACAGTGAGGAAAGTAATGTAATGAGTGAAATGAACCTGGTCTAAGAATTCACCTAGCGCCCAATTTGCAAGTTGGAGCTCAGTTCTGCTCTGAGCCCAAACCTCATGTGACAGGTAGCTGAGGAGGAGCGGGTAAGGGAGACCCTGGGAAACCCTGGAGAGCATCTGCCTCAAGCAAAGGGAGCCGTTTTAATTTTTTTCATATTGGGTTTATTGTTACTCAGCCTTCACTGGTGGCTCAGATGGTAAAGAATCTGATTGCAATGCGGGAGGCCTGGCTTTGAGTCGGGAAGCTGCTCTGAAGAAGGAAATGGCAGCCCATGCCAGTATCCTTGCCTGGAGAATTCCATGGACAAAGGAGCTTTGTGGTCTATGGTCCATGGAGACACAAAGAGTCGGACATGTCTGAGAGTCTTTTTTTCCAGCAAAGTTAGAATTCTAGATGCTGAAGTAAAGTGTCCTGATTTTTAAAGGTTCAGATGTTTTTCTAACAAGGAACACAGATCCACACGGAAGACTAAATAAAGCATAACTATAGAGTCACACCTGCTCTTTAGATAACCTGTTTATGTCTTCTGCCATAAAGAAAAGCTATATGTATATAGTATTATCTTTTTTTCCTGTCAATTACATAGATTATGTCTTTGTTTAGTCTTAAAAGGACCAATAGAGCAGTATATATGTGATACTAGCTAGGGTAAAGGCTTTTCAGCGCTTTACTTGTGTCTTTGGACGCACTAGGTCTTTGTTGCGTGCGAACTGCTTCTCGTTGCTGTGGCGGCTTCGCCTGTGGAGCAGGGGCTCCGCGGGTTTGGTCTTCAGTTAGCTGTGGTGCGCAGACTTACTTGCTCCGCGTGATGTGGGATCCTTCTGGACCAGATTTCGAACCCGTGTCCCCTGCGCTGGCAGGCGGATTCCATTCCACTGTCAGTTCAGTCAGTTCAGTCGCTCAGTCGTGTCCGACTCTTTGCGACCCCGTGAATCGCAGCACGCCAGGCCTCCCTGTCCATCACCATCTCCTGGAGTTCACTCAGACTCAACATCCATCGAGTCCGTGNCCCTCCCACCTCCCACCCCACATCATCCCTCCAGATCATCCCCATACACCAGCCCCAAGCGTCCTGCATCCTGCATTGAACATAGACTGGCAATTCATTTCTTACATGATAGTATACAAATTTCAATGCTATTCTCCCAAATCATCCCACCCTCTCCCTCTCCCTCTCCTTCTCCCTCAGAGTCCATAAGTCCGCTCTACACATCTGTATCTCTTTTGCTGTCTTGCATACGTGGATAAGTGCTCAGTAATATTTTTATTGATGACAATATTAATTATATATCTGTAGGAATACAGTCTCTAGTTTTTAAAATTAAATTCTAAACTTTCTCTTTTAAGGCAATAAACTATTGGGCTAAATTTGCATAAATGTGCTTTTTATTCTCGATGTACAATAAAAGTTTATATTCTCATCTCTGTATAATATCTGATTGCAGACAATAAAACACAATGTGAAAGATATTTTATACAGACTCTATGCACACACATGTATATATAGTGTATATTCACACAGAAATAAAATTAAATCTATTAATATCTATATTAATGTGACCCTCACCTCTTTAAAATTCCAGTTTAAGAAAATTGATTCTATGTTGCTGACTCCAGATCTTTTTAGTACACAAACAGCACCTCCCATAGTATAAAAGGAAACCAAGTAAGCAAGGTTCTGTATGAGTAGATTTGGAAACAGACCAAGATGGACTGGGCAGGCTCACACACTGGGATTTAAGACACAGGAAAAATCCCAACAGTGCCTGAAATTCTCAGCACCAGCTGTCATTCCATATTTTACTGGATTAAGAAATTATGTTACTTAAATGGAACTTCTAATTCATTTTGAAGATGAGTATGTGTCATGAATCCACTACTTTCTTTGAAACTGAGAAAGTTATAAGTAGTCTGGGAAAATGGGGGTACTCAGGGCAGAGCATGCCAAGTAGAATCTAGATAAAGAATCTGAATAGAAATGTCCCAAAAGAAAAGGTGAAAGGTCCAGAAATGTGTTTGTTTTACTTCACAGTTTTGCCAAGAGCTTGCCGTTCTTACTGCAGAGTTGACTTGCCCACTAAAGTGTTGATTTAAATAGCAAAAAGCTTTGGTGCCCAGAAGCATAAATAAAAAATTCATTATAACATCTGTAAAGATCAGTCTGTGTTCGATGCAGGATGCAGGATGCTTGGGGCTGGTGTATGGGGATGATCCGGAGGGATGATGGGGGGTGGGAGGAGGGAGGGGGCTTCATGTTTGGGAGTTCGTGTACACCCGTGGCGGATTCATGTCAATGTATGCCAAAACCAGTAGAGTACTGTAAAGTAAAATAAAGTAAAATTTTAAAAAATAAAAAAAGACAATGATCCCAAATCTTAAGTACCAGAAAATCAATAATGTCTGATAGCACTCTGCTTGCTTTCATAATTTTCCGTTTATTCCTTGCTGAATAGTGAAAGCAATCACGAAATTACATCAACAATATTGTGAATATATGTTATCACTTAGTTGTGAGTGGAAGACTAAAGAAACGACATAAAAATGCCAGAAGAGATACTTTAGTCAGTTCCTACCCAATAAAAAAATAATTCCTTAACATGAAAGCAATAGTTTCAAAGAATAATTTTCAAACCATAGTTTTGATGGTAAAAGTTTTTACCTAATAACTTTATAGAACTAATGAGTGAAACAATGTAACAGTTGTCATCTTAACTATCCAATCTCAGTGAGTACTAATGCATTTCAGACTCCACACAGAAGATACATTTAGAGGCTCTATTTGAGTCAGTAACTTTATAATCATTATTCTAGGATATACTTTTCATTATTCTAAATACACAAATGGGGAAATATTCTTTCTTAAAGACTATAAAATTAAAAATTATAAGCAATAGCAAGAGGTCATTAAGTCAAGTGATTCTGCCTCAGTAAGGATTAACACCTAAGCCTTCTAAAGCAGATGGCTTTTCTATCCTATTCTTAGACACGATTTTTAGAATGGAGAGCTTATCCCTGATAATACTGTTTAGTGTTTACTTTAAAAACAAAATTTTTTAAAAACTTTGTTTATAAGTGGTTTTCTTACTATAATTAAGACCTTTCACTTTGATAACTGAATAAACTACAATTATACTGTTATTTTTTTAATGAGCAATAAAGAACAACTATATTGAAAGATGATCATAGCTGACCATGTCTCTTAACATGAAGTCATTGCTTAATAAATGTCTATAAGACATTTTATTTGGAAAAAAGTATAGATTAGGGAGAAAAAAAATCAGTGAAGTTAGAAAAGGCTATATTAAACTTTTAAATTATTATAATTCACTTAATTTCATAACTGAACTGACACTAAATTAACTGACATTAAATTAACTTAATAATTAAATTAACTTATATGATCATTTTAATTTATAAATTCAAGATATTATTTTAAGCTATATCCATTTATTTTTTCTTAATTGCTAAAATATACCTGTTTATTATGGAAAACAGAGCACAAAGAAGAAAAACTTACCTGCAGTTTTAATACAATGAGAGAACCACTGCAAACATTTTGATGTGTGTCCCT
Organism: Oreotragus oreotragus; assembly: GCA_006410675.1. Classification (NCBI taxonomy): domain Eukaryota; kingdom Metazoa; phylum Chordata; class Mammalia; order Artiodactyla; family Bovidae; genus Oreotragus; species Oreotragus oreotragus. The sequence continues at coordinate 298,541 of SJYX01001808.1, read as the reverse complement.
CCAGTATTTAAAGGCATCCACAGAATCAGACGGAGAAGGCAATGGCAACCCACTCCAGTACTCTTGCCTGGAAAATCCCATGGACGGAGGAGCCTGGTAGGCTGCAGTCCATGGGCTCGCTAAGAATACATATATGTGTTTGAGTATATATATGTATTCTGAAAAAAGAATATATATATATACATATTCTGGAAAAAGTATAGATTAGGAATGTATACACACACACACATATATATATGTATATATGTGGAATATAGGTATGTGTATATATGTGTATATATTAGGAATGTATACACACACACACCTTTTTTAACTTAAGAATTCATTATGAATGTTTTTTGTTACTTTCTTAAAAAGTCTTACACTCACACAAAAAGTCTTCTACAATCCATTGCTAACGGCAGGATACCAATCTGTCACAAAAACAAACCTCATCAATCAACCAATACGATTTCCATCATTTTACCGATGTAAATGATGCTGCAATATAACTCTTACACACAATTTTGCTCAGACTCTGATTTGTATTCCCTTCAAATGAAGTACTAGTAGTAAATTTTTCTTACAGAAGAAATGAATGCTCCCAGTACATGTTGGCAAAGGATCCTCTAAGAAACATGAAACTATTTAATCTGTGTCTGTAAGAGAATGGTAGTGCCCCTTTCTCTTACCCTTGCCTCATCAACACTGGTTATTATCAAGCCTTTCATTTTTAATAAGTTGATATTTGAAAAATAGATATCATTTTTGTCATTTCTATTATTTTAGGGTCATTTGTAATTCTTTTGAGAATTGCTTGTTCTTTTTACTCTTCCAGAAAGACAGTAACAATGTGCTTTGTTAATTTCCTCTCTCCAAACCTAGTCTAAGAAGTTTGATTTTTATATTGTTTATAAAAATGGTATAAATACTAAAAATATCACATATTTTGTATCACACATACTGTACATATTTTTCCAAGTTTGTGACTTGGTTTTTAGTTTTATTGTTTCATTTTAATCGTTTCTCCTTAAACTTTCAGACAACTCAGCTTCAACTGGGTTATCTTTCCTCTAGCTTTTTTCTCCACCTCCATGTTGAGGGCTAACTTTTCTGCCCCCAGGACCTCATCCTTCATTATAGTACTTGTCTGTCCATCCCCACCACCAGACTATCACCTCTATGAAGTCAAGACTCCTTTCTTAATATTGCAAATAGAAACCTTTATAATTAAAAAAATATGGAGAATACATAATCTCCAGGAGACGTTTAATAAATATTTATCAGATGAACGTAATGAAAGAATGTCCCTTTGCTTTGGTTTAAGTTCCAGAGTAGGAAACGTAAGAATATAAATATTACTTGAAAAAGACAATATTCAGTGATTTCATAGCATCCTCTTCAAGCATAAATGCAACATCTTCACCCCTGAATTATTTTGATGTATAGTACTTCTCTTTGTAGAAATGTAGAGTTAAAAATTAACATTAAGCAAAATACTGATTCTTTTCTCATTTTAGCCTTCCTAATTATTCCTTTTATAACTTAGTAACTGAGAATTTTTGAGATAAATTCTGGGTAAATGTAATTGGTATTAAGTCAAATAACTTTGGATGATAGTTATCAGGATATAAAAAGGGGAAAAATCATTTTTGTGTAGTAGTTAAAAGCTCAGTTAAGACAAAGTGCTTGAGCTCAAATTCCAACTTCGCCTCTTTTTAGTATATAATCTTGGACAAATTACTTAAACCTCAAGTTCTTCATCTGTAAGATGGGATTCATGATGGTACATACATCACAGAATGGCTGTGAGGATTATATGAGATGACACAGATAATGTACTTAACACAAGGTCTGGAACATAGTAAACATTCAGTAAGTGGTAGCTATTATTAGTTTTTAACTGACCTACCTAGTGTTGCATAAAAGAATCATTAACTACAACTGAATAAATAAATTTCTGCTGGGGATCACCCTGAGTCTAGCAAAACTGAGTTTCCCAGGTGATAAAGCTGCTCAATTGCAAGTCAATACCAGCATAAGACTGTCTGCCTTATGCTTCTCTATGGGGTCTATAATGTGAACTTGTTGCTTATCTTCTCCTCCCACAGCATCTTAATATGTGTACCATGTGACTTCTTAGCTGATCTCTTTTTGGACTTCAGTATCAATAGCTCTGGAAGAAGATGATTACCCATTTTTCACTACACTTTCTCCAGCCCCTGAAAGATTATGCAACAAATTCACATTTTAAGTTATATCATCCTAGGAATTTGATCTAATATTGGTGAAATCCAAAATCCATGATGCCGAGGGAAAATGTGCAGAAACTTCATTCAATTTATTAACCTCCAATGAGCTAAGTACTTTCATTTAATTCCTGCAACAAATCTGTGAGATAGATATTATTTATCCATTTTACAGTTGAAGAAACCAAAGTTCAGATAGATCTGGTATGTTATCCAAGATCACACAGCTACCTAGGTGGCAAAATTATGTCCCTTTTTTTTCTAAAAACTCTATTTCCACACAAACATCATCATCTTATTCAAGCCCTTCTCCAACCGTAAGAAAAGAATGGCCCTGCTTTCTATCTATAGCTGTAATATATCTTTCACTGTTCTCTCCAGAGCATCTTTCCAGAAAATTTCCGGAATAAGCAGACTAGAAAAGAAAATGGAGAATTTAAATAGACTTCAAGCTAAGAAAAATTCAAAATTACTATTCTCATTAAAAAAAAAAGTCACAAAAAGTAAAAGGTAGAAACAATCTATTGACAGGTCAATGGATAATGGATAAACATACTGCGGTGTATACATGCAATGGAATACCATTCAGCTTTATAAAGGAATGGAATTCTGAATCAGGCTTCAACATGGGTGAGCCTTGAAAACATTATGCTAAGTCAAATAGCCAAACACAAAGGGAAAACTGTTGTATGTATATAGGAATGTACAGTAGTTACATTTATAGAGAAAAAAAGTAAAACAGTATTACCAGGAATTGTAAGGAGCAGAGGGGAAAATGGGGAGTTCATGTTTAATGGCTACAAAATTTCAAAATTAAGTGATGAAAAACTTCTGAAGATAGACAGTGATAATGATTACACAACAATGTGAATGTGTTTAATGCCTCTGAACTTCACATTCAGTTCAGTTCAGTTCAGTCGCTCAGTCGTGTCTGACTCTTTGCGACCCCATGAATCGCAGTACGCCAGGCCTCCCTGTCCATCACCATCTCCCGGAGTTCACTCAGACTCACGTCCATCGAGTCCGTGATGCCATCCAGCCATCTCATCCTCGGTCGTCCCTTTCTCCTCCTGCCCCCAATCCCTCCCAGCATCAGAGTCTTTTCCAATGAGTCAACTCTTCACATGAGGTGGCCAAAGTACTGGAGTTTCAGCTTTAACATCATTGCTTCCAAAGAAATCCCAGGGTTGATTTCCTTCAGAATGGACTGGTTGGATCTCCTTGCAGTCCAAGGGACTCTCAAGAGTCTTCTCCAACACCACAGTTCAAAAGCATGAATTCTGCAGCGCTCAGCCTTCTTCACAGTCCAACTCTCACATCCATNTCTATGGACTTACTCCCCAGAGCGACTGGTAGAAGTCTCTGGAAATGGTTTTAAGGGCACAGAGCAAATGAAACTTAATCAAGAAAATCGAGTAAAGTTAGTAAGAAAAGGGACAATCTGTGGTATCTGAGCTAAGACCTACTCACTCCTAGCTCCAGCTCAGCAAGACAAGTATAACTCAGTACTCAGGGCTCCCTCTCACCCCAACTTCCAGTTAGAGGTCTGTCTTCTTGAGAGGGGCAGGATGCCAGCATTTCTCCTCCTGCCTTTACCTGCACTGGAGCTTAATTCCAGGCAAGTGCAGCCCCAAAGCAGATGCTCTTTTTCCTTTCATACCCCACTTGTGGGATGTAGATTCCACCTGGCATTACAGACTGCTCTTGCTTCAGCTTATAGGCAGGAGCTCTAAGACAAGAGAAGCAAGCCAAGGAGGAGCTGGGATTGATGCCTACTCCCTCCACTGGGTGCTCAACTCACCTGACACTCTACACTTCTATTTCACTATTAATTTCCAAGAAAAAGGTACGAGGATAATTTTCATGATCTTAAATTTGGCAGTGGATTTTTATATATGACACCAGAAGGATGAACAACAAAAGAAAACAGATAAATGGACTTTGTCAAAATTAGTATCCTTCTGAAGTATGATTTTCTTTTCTTTTTTATCAAGAAAGTAAAAAGACAACCCACAGAGTAGGAGAAAATATTTACAAGTCATATCTGGTGAGTGTCTTGCATCCAGGGAATTCCACGGTGGTCCAGTGGTTAGGACTTAGTGCTTTCACTGCTGAGGACCTGGGTTCAGTCCCTGATCAGGGAACTAAGATCCCACAAGCCACACAGCAAGGCTAAAAAACAAAAAGTCTTTGTATTCAAAATACATACAGAACTCTTACAGCTCAACAAAAATGACAATCCAATTACAAATAGTAAAGGATCTGATTAGACATTTCTCCAAGGAAGGTATTCACATGGCTACTAAGTGCATGAAAGGTGCTTAACCTAACTAGTCATCAGGGAAATGTATATCAAAACAGCCATGAGGCACTGCTTCATACCCACAAGGATGACTATATTCTCAGTCAGATAATAATGTGTTCTTGAGGATGTAGGGAAATCTTCACCTTCATAAACTGCTTGTGGGGGTGTGAAATGATGCAGCCCCTTTGAAAAATCATCTGTAAGTTTCTTAAATGGGTAAGCTTAGTTATTGTATGAGCCAGCAATTCTTCTCCTAGATTTCTACCCAAGAGAAACAAAGCCATATGTCTGCATGAAAATATAAATGAATGTTAGTAGTACATTCATAATAGCCAAATAGTGGAAAAGCTCCAGTCCATCAGCATATGAATGGGTAAACAAAATGTGCTGTATCCTTACAGAATGCTGTGTGGATACACGCTTAACATGGACAAACCTGAAAAGCATTATGCTAAGTGAAGGAAGAAAGTCATGAAAGATCACATGTGATGTGATTCTGTTTATATTAAATATTCAGAATAGGCAAGTCTATGGAAACAGATCAGTGGTTGTCTAGGTTTGGGGGAATAGGGGATTGGTGTGGTGATACCTAAAGGCTATAGTATTTCTTTTTGAGGTGATTGAGGTGATGAAAATGTTTTAAAATTAATTGTGTGATGATTGTGTGTATCTATGAACATGCTGCTGCTGCTGCTAAGTCGCTTCAGTCATGTCTGACTCTGTGCGACCCCATAGATGGCAGCCCACTAGGCTCCACTGTCCCTGGGATTTTCCAGGCAAGAAAACTGGCGTGGGTTGCCATTTCCTTCTCCAATGCATGAAAGTGAAAAGTGAAAGTGAAGTCGCTCAGTTGTGTCTGACTCTTAGCGACCCCATGGACTGCAGCCTACCAGGCTCCTCCGGCCATGGGATTTTCCAGGCAAGAGTACTGGAGTGGGGTGCCATTGCCTTCTCCGATCTATGGACATAGTAACACTTTAAATGAATGAATTATATAATATGTGAATTATTTCAATAAAGCAGATATTACTTAAAAAAAAATAAAAACTTATTAGCAAACCTCACGTATCTTTGCCCTGTGAATGCATAGCCCAGCCTTTGGTGTAGATCCTATGGGGAACCTGTGTCCCCTGAGTATATTTTCTCCCCCTGCACAGGTTCTTCTCCTCTGGTATCCTACCCTGAAAACTCCACTTGTTTGCTGCTGCTGCTGCTAAGTCGCTTCAGTCGTGTCCAACTCCCTGCTGCCCTAAATTCTATATATTACTTAAAAAAAAAATAAAAACTTATTAGCAAACCTCACGTATCTTTGCCCTGTGAATGCATAGCCCAGCCTTCGGTGTAGATCCTATGGGGAACCTGTGTCCCCTGAGTATATTTTCGCCCCTGCGCAGGTTCTTCTCCTCTGGTATCCTACCCTGAAAACTCCACTTGTTTGCTGCTGCTGCTGCTAAGTCGCTTCAGTCGTGTCCAACTCCCTGCTGCCCTAAATTCTAGTCTCTGCCTCCCCAGGTTCTTGTGCTCTGCTTTTGGATTTCAACTTCGTACACTGAAGCCAGGATATTTTCCACAAAGAGAGGATCAAGGTTACCTTGGGGCTCACCTTTGTAAGGTTCCTTACTTAAAGGGGTCTCAAACTAACCTGTTGTCCATTGCCTGAAAGCAGTTACTGCAATAATGTTTTCTTATAGCATGAACTCTAGTGTGGTACTTGATTTTCCTGTTATTGCTTTGTACCCATAAGAGAAAATACTCTAAATATGTAGATACAATTACATTCACCTAAAATATAAAATGTAAATGTTAATGATAATGAATAATTACTTAAGTACTTTACTAGCACATTCTAAGAATTTTAAATTCAGTTCAGTTCAGTCACTCAGTCGTGTCCGACTCTTTGCGACCACATGAATTGCAGCGTGCCAGGCCACCCTGTCCATCACTAACTCCCGGAGTTCACTCAGACTCATGTCCATTGAGTCAGTGATGCCATCCAGCCATCTCATCCTCTGTCGTCCCCTTCTCCTCCTTCCCCAAATCCCTCGCAGGATCAGAGTCTTTTCCAATGAGTCAACTCTTTGCATGAGGTGGCCAAAGTACTGAAGTTTCAGCTTTAGCATCATTCCTTCCAAAGAAATCCCAGGGCTGATCTCCTTCAGAATGGATTGGTTGGATCTCCTTGCAGTCCAAGAGACTATCAAGAGTCTTCTCCAACACCACAGTTCAAAAGCATCAATTCTTCAGGGCTCAGCTTTCTTCACAGTCCAACTCTCATGTCCATACATGCCCACTGGAAAAACCCATAGCCTTGACTAGACGGACCTTAGTTGGCAAAGTAATGTCTCTGCTTTTGAATATGCTATCTAGGTTGGCCATATTAAGTGCAGCATTTTTTCTTCCAAGGAGTAAGCGTCTTTTAATTTCATGGCTGCAGTCACCATCTGCAGTGATTTTGGAGCCCCAAAAAATAAAGTCTGACACTGTTTCCACTGTTTCCCCATCTATATCCCGTGAAGTGATGGGACCGGATGCCATGATCTGTGTTTTCTGAATGTTGAGCTTTAAGCCAACTTTTTCACTCTCCTCTTTCACCTTCATCAAGAGGCTTTTAGTTCCTCTTCACTTTCTGCCATAAGGGTGGTGTCATCTGCATATCTCAGGTTATTGATATTTCTTCCAGCAATCTTGATTCCAGCTTGTGTTTCTTCCAGTCCAGCATTTCTTATGATGTACTCTGCATACAAGTTAAATAAGCAGGGTGACAATATACATNTCCTCTTCACTTTCTGCCATAAGGGTGGTGTCATCTGCATATCTGAGGTTATTGATATTTCTCCCGGCAATCTTGATTCCAGCTTGTGTTTCTTCCAGTCCAGTGTTTCTCATGATGTACTCTGCATAGAAGTTAAATAAGCAGGGTGACAATATACAGCCTTGACGTACTCCTTTTCCTATTTGGAACCAGTCTGTTGTTCCATGTCCAGTTCTAACTGTTGCTTCCTGACCTGCATACAGATTTCTCAAGAGGTAGGTTAGGTGGTCTGGTATTCCCATCTCTTTCAGAATCTTCCACAGTTTGTTCAAAAGTGTTAAAATGGTAAATTTTATCACAATTTAAAAAAACCTAGATATGATTTTCACTGCTGACTGTGACTCTAGAGTTTATTGTATTTCCTAATCCTATGAGTTTTATACATATTATTAAAGATTTTACAAAATTATAACATTTTACAAAAAATATTTCAGTTACTTGAAAAGCATTCTTCCCCTTTAGTCTAATTATCATAATATGAATTCACTGGGGTCATTACACTTTAACGTGCCAAAAGCAAGAAATTTAGTTAGATTCAGTTCAGTTCAGTCGCTCAGTCATGTCCGACTCTTTGCGACCCCATGAATCGCAGCACGTCAGGCCTCCCTGTCCATCACCAACTCCCGGAGTTCACTCAGATTCACATCCATCGAGTCAGTGATGCCATCCAGCCATCTCATCCTCTGTCGTCCCCTTCTCCTCCTGCCCCCAATTTCTCCCAGCATCAAAGTCTTTTCCAATAGTTAGATCAGAGATTTATAAATTTGAGAAATCTCTTCAACCAACCAACAAAGTAAAACAGAATAGGAATGATACTTGCTGCTTTAAGGAATGCTAATAAAATCTTAAAGGCTTTTCTCTACCTTAATTCTCCTTGACTTTTACAGTGAATACTATCGTCCACCGTCCTTTCCATTGAAACTGTCCCTTGGCTAATTCTCTGTCTTCTACACATCCCAATCTGCGAATCATTTTCTATGTTTTCAGTTCTTAACCCTCTGCTCTTCTCTTTAGAGAAGAGATGGCTTAAAGCTCTTCATTTATTAAACAAAAGTTTATTGAATTCCTCCTAAGTACTTAGCACTGTGCAAATAGCTAGGAATATAACGTGTGCTAAATCACTTCAGTCATCTATGACTCTTTGTGATCCTATGACCTGTAGCCTGTCAGCCTCCTCTGTCCATGGGATTCTCTAGGCAAGAATACTGGAGTAGGTCGCCATTTCCTACTCCAGGGGTTCTTCCCAACCCAAGGATCAAACCCAGGTCTCCCACACTGCATTCAGATTCTTTACCAGATGAGCCACAGGGGAAACCCAAGAATACTGGAGTGGGTAGCCTACCCCTTTGCCAGCGGATCTTCCCGACCCAGGGATCGAACTGGTGTCTCCTGCACTGCAGGAGGATTCTTTATCAACCGAGCTATCAGGGAAGCCCTACCAGGGAAGTGCCACCTGGGAAGCCCAGGAATGTAATAGAAAACCAAATACAACCCTTGACTCAAAGTTCTAGTGTGGGAAAACTCAACTATATAGGAAATTTAAAACTTTTTCTCAAATGGACCCACTTTCTTTCCCTTTGCTGTATGGCATCTGTAGTAATCTGTTGTATGGTGGCCCCCTGTCAACGATGCTACTCTGTATTTACATCCTTATGTAGTCATCTCACCTTGAAGCTGAGCTAGGCCTGTGACTTGCTTTAAACAGAAAAATGCAGAATAAATTTATGTTGTGCCAGTTCTGAGTCAATGTCTGCAGAAAGCCTGGCAGCTTCCACTTTTGCATTGTTGGGAACCATGAGCTGCCATGTAAAAAGTCTGTCTACCCTACAGGAGACACAATTAGGAGAGGTCCCACGACTATATGGAATGAGGCAAAAAACCCAGCCACCTCAGAGTCTTAGCCGAGCCCAGCTCCTAGCCAACCCTGGATGAGAACTCTCAAGAACAGCCAAACAGGCATCAACATGCACCCAGTCTAGATTGCAGAATCATGAGCAAATAAAATGACTGGCATTTAAATTGGGGGGCGGTTTGTTATGCAGAATTAGATAAACAAAACAGCATCTCACCATACTTAAATCCTGTAAACCTTCAAATACACATTAACTTCTCAATCTTAGAAACTATAAACTGAATTCATCTATCTTCCCATTCAGGTTTCATCTGGCCAGCTTTCTTTTCCCTGTAGCACTTAGCATTCTTACAAGTATAGAAGTCTACAAACATCATCAGTATTTACTCCTTTTAAGGTGCATTAGTATTAAGGGATATTCATTAATGTTAGAACAAAAATAATTCCACCAACAAGTTGAAAAATAATGGATTACATGAAATTATGAAATTGTTTTTACTATTAGATTTCTTAGAATCTTTGCTATTGAGTTCACTGAATTTAAGAAATAAATATAAAATGAGTATTTTCCAAATATATTTGATTTGGAATTCTGTTTTCCACAAAGTATTTGGTGGGACTAGCTTTTTAAACACACTTTAGGAAAATGGACAAAGTAAAGATAAAGTGACATATTAAGATCAAGAAACAGTTTCCAGGTGGGTGGCAATGTGGAAGATCCAGGTTCTATCCCTGGTGGGGAAGATCCTCTGGAGAAGGGATGGCTCTTGGCTAGAGAATCTCATGGACAAAAGAGCATGGTGGGCTATAGTCCATGGGTTCGCAAAGAGTTGGACACAGCTGAGCAACTAACACAAGGCTTCCTTGCAAGAATCCACCTGCAATGTGGGAGACCTGGATTCAATCCCTGGGTTGGGAAGATCCCCTGGAGGAGGGCACAGCAACCCACTCTACTATCTCCCAAGGACAGAGGAGCCTGGCATGCTGCAGTCCAAGGGGTCGCAAAGAATCGGACACGACTGAGCGACTGAACTGAATCATGTTAAAAGATTTAAAATTCGAGGAAAGCTTAGTACATTAGTAAGGAGTGTATTGTAACAGCTATATATGTCCTATAGACCAAAGAGGCAGTCATGTGTAGGGAGGTATTAATAGAAGGTGTGTAACTGAGTTAAGTAGCGCCTGAAGACACGGATCCTGGTAAAGATGAGGAGCTTGTTCAGTTAGTACAGAAATAAAGGAGTAAAGCTATTAAAATTTTGGTTGAAGAAAGAACTAATCATGTTTTGGAATAAAGATTATTAGGGTTAGAAAATACATTATGATATAATTAAAAGCTTATTGGACTAAAATTCAGAAGAATAAGTAACTAGCTGTATTATACTAGATAAGTCAGGGAATATTTCTAGCCTCAGATTCTCACCTCAAAAATGAATGTTAACTGTACAGTTATACACTCTATATATATATATATATATAGTAGAAAATTCTTTCTGTTTTCAAACTTCTATGAGCCTCTGATTCAAGGTGGACTCCTGCCACACGATGATTAAGTCTTCAGCACTGCATGGTTGATTTGAGGTGCTGACAGTAAGGAATTATGTGAGTCATGAGCATGATGTTCACAGCAAACTGCAGGGAAAGGAAGACTGAGGTCCATTATGTTCCCTATGACTGCTATAAATGGACTTGGGTGGACAGTAAATGATAATAAGGATCTTAAGTAAGGGGTATCAACTTCACCCAAGATGAAGGAAAGAAAGGTGTACAATTTGATATTCATGTAAAACTGAGAAAGCCAATATCCCCAGTTTCTTACTAAACAGAAAGGAGTTGAAGAGAAATGAATTTATGTCCCAGTCTATTGTTTGGTCATATCAATATGTCCTTTAAAATATTACTTGCTCTATCTCTTCCTCTGTATCCACAGGGTCATTATTGTTATCTCCATTCTCATCATCTCATCTTGATTACCTTGAAAAACTTATATTTGATCTCATTGGTTCTAATATCTCCTCTAATATTCATTCTGCAGATTTCTATTAAAATAATATTCCTTAAAACTTTCTTTCTTTTACTTTATTCCCCTATTCAAAGACCTCTAATGACTTCCTCTTGCTATCCATATCAAGCCTAAACCTCTTAACAAGACTCATAAAGGCCTCCATAATCTGACTTCATCCTACCTCTTCAGTCTCTATTCCTCTGTTCCTCAACATAAACTATACATTCAGTCCAGTAGAGGCCACTCTTCTAGACACCTCTTCATTTAATTCTCCTGTTGTCCATACACATAATGTTAATTCCCACCTCCATTCTTTTTGTATATGTTCCACTTCTCAAAAATACTTTATCCCGTCCTATTCATTTTGAAAAATTCTATATAATAAGTGATTAAAATTCAAGCCAATCTACATATTTATTGACTGCCTATTAATTATAAATGACAGCAGCCTTGCCCTCAAGAAGAGAAAATGAATAAACGAACCAACAATTACAATACTCTGTGAGCAGAATACATGGAGGTCTGAATACATGGATCACAGAGAAGGAACATTTAAACCAGATATGGTCAATCAAAAATGGTTTCCTAGAAGTAAACTTTCATTCAAGTTTTAAAGGAATAGAAACACAAAGGAAAATATCATATGCAAAAGTATGAAATATCAAAGCAGATTCCGAAAAATGGAAGTAATTCAGGGTATGCAGAAAATTATTTGTATACCCGTGAGAGGTAGTGACATACGAGGCAAGAAATATTGTCCAGAGCTAGAATATGATAAAAATTTTAAGTAATTTGGTAAAGAGTTTGATTTTGCCCCCAAAATAAGAGGAAATAATTGAAGAATATTAATTGTAGGAGAGTGACTTCAAATGATGAAACCTAGCTTTTAGAGAGAACATTCCAGTGGGAAAATAGACAAAAAGGGACTCGAAATGAAGGGAGAAATACCACTCCCAAGGCAATTTCAATACAGGACACACAAACCAGCAAGTCAAAAGTGTTGACCTGAAGTTACAGTAAAAGAAGCAAAGAGATTTCAGATATTCAGAAAGCAGAATTGAGAGCATTTAGTAATTGATTCAACATGAGAAACTGAGGAAGAAAAGTGCTTGTAAAGTTTATCTAAAAAAACACCAATGTCAATTCTTTTTTTCCATACTACTCATTCTATCACATACAACTCAGCATTTACATCCCATCATGTCACTTTGGACTTTGCATTTTATATGCATTGCTTTTATCTCCCTACACAGACTGTGCAATCATTGAGAGCAAGCACTATGATTCTACTTTTACTTTTTGTATCCTTCTCAGCACTAAACACACTACTAAGTACTTAACAAGTATTCAGTTCAGTTCAGTTCAGTCGCTCAGTCGTGTCCGACTCTTTGCGACCCCATGAATCACAGCACTCCAGGCCTCCCTGTCCATCACCAACTCCCGGAGTTCACTCAGACTCACGTCCATTGAGTCGGTGATGCCATCCAACCATCTCATCCTCTGTCGTTCCCTTCTTCTCCTGCCCCCAATCCCTCCCAGCATCAGAGTCTTTTCCAATAAGTCAACTCTTTGCGTGAAGTGGCCAAAGTACTGGAGTTTCAGCTTTAGCATCATTCCTTCCAAAGAACACCCAGGACCGATATCCTTTAGAATGGACTGGTTGGATCTCCTTGCAGTCCAAGGGACTCTCAAGAGTCTTCTCCTACATCACAGTTCAAAAGCATCAATTCTTTGGCTCTCAGCTTTCTTCACAATCCAACTCTCAGATCCATACATGACTACTGGAAAAACTATAGCCTTGACTAGATGGACCTTTGTTGGCAATCTGCTTTTCAATATGCTATCTCTGTTGGTCATAACATTCCTTCCAAGGAGTGTCTTTTAATTTCATGGCTGCAATCACCATCTGCAGTGATGTTGGAGCCCAAAAATATAAAGTCTGACACTGTTTCCACTCTTTCCCCATCTATTTCCAGTGAAGTGATGAGACCAGATGCCATGAGTAAATGTCTAATTAATAAATTATTTTATGCTCCACTAACCAAAATGTGACTTTATGAGTTTAGTCTAAATACATTTGAGCACCTTGAACACAAGAAGCTTGAAATAAATATTGATATTTGTTGAACAGAAAAACAAATTAAAGATACACAAGTCTTAAATTCTTCCCTGTGCATGAACAAACTATCTATGTCACCCAAACAATCACCAGAATGGCTAAAATATGGCTGCCAATACCAAGGATTAGCAAGTATGTGGAACAAATAGAATTCTCATATGTAACTGGTGGAAATGTGAAAACCACTTTGGAAAACTGTTGGGCAACAGGTGCTAAAGCACAATGTATGCATACACTATGACCCAATAATTTTAGCCCTAGTTATATGTCTATAAAAAAGAAATATGGGGACTTCCCTGGTGGTCCAGTGGCTAAGGTTCCAAGCTCCCAATGCAGGGGGCCCAGGTTCAATCCCTGATCAGGGAACTACATCCCACATGCCACAACTAAAGATTCCACAACTAAGCCCCAGAGTAGCCAAATAAATAAATAAATATTTTTTACAAAAGAAATATGCAAGAATGTTCTTGTCAATTTTATTCATAATAGCTACAAATTGAAATAATCCATTATTGATCCAAAGTAAAATAGGTAAAAAATAAATCGTGGTTTATATTAATGTAACAGAATACTGTCCAGACAGAGGAGTGAAATATTACCACATGAAAGCTCATGGATGGATCTCATAAATATAATGATAATCAAAAGTAGAATTCAGGAGGCTTCCCTAGTGGCTCAGTGGTAAAGAATCTGCCTGCCAACACAAAGGACACATGTTCCATCCCTAGTCCGGGAAGAGCCCACACACCCCAGGACAACAGAGCCTGTGAGCCATTGGCTACTGAGTTGTGGCTCTAGAGGCAAGTGCCGCAGCTATTGAAGCCTGAGCACCTGGAGCCTGTGCTCCACGAGAGAAGCCACTGCAATGAGAGGTCCACGTGCCACAGCTAGAGAGCAGCCCCTCCTTGCCGCAAATGAAGGCCCACGTGCAGTAACGAAGTCCACGTGCCACAGCTAGAGAGCAGCCCCTCCTTGCCGCAAATGAAGGCCCACGTGCAGTAACGAAGTCCACGTGCCACAGCTAGAGAGCAGCCCCTCCTTGCCGCAAATGAAGGCCCACGTGCAGTAACGAAGTCCACGTGCCACAGCTAGAGAGCAGCCCCTCCTTGCCGCAAATGAAGGCCCACGTGCAGTAACGAAGTCCACGTGCCACAGCTAGAGAGCAGCCCCTCCTTGCCGCAAATGAAGGCCCACGTGCAGTAACGAAGTCCACGTGCCACAGCTAGAGAGCAGCCCCTCCTTGCCGCAAATGAAGGCCCACGTGCAGTAACGAAGTCCACGTGCCACAGCTAGAGAGCAGCCCCTCCTTGCCGCAAATGAAGGCCCACGTGCAGTAACGAAGTCCACGTGCCACAGCTAGAGAGCAGCCCCTCCTTGCCGCAAATGAAGGCCCACGTGCAGTAACGAAGTCCACGTGCCACAGCTAGAGAGCAGCCCCTCCTTGCCGCAAATGAAGGCCCACGTGCAGTAACGAAGTCCACGTGCCACAGCTAGAGAGCAGCCCCTCCTTGCCGCAAATGAAGGCCCACGTGCAGTAACGAAGTCCACGTGCCACAGCTAGAGAGCAGCCCCTCCTTGCCGCAAATGAAGGCCCACGTGCAGTAACGAAGTCCACGTGCCACAGCTAGAGAGCAGCCCCTCCTTGCCGCAAATGAAGGCCCACGTGCAGTAACGAAGTCCACGTGCCACAGCTAGAGAGCAGCCCCTCCTTGCCGCAAATGAAGGCCCACGTGCAGTAACGAAGTCCACGTGCCACAGCTAGAGAGCAGCCCCTCCTTGCCGCAAATGAAGGCCCACGTGCAGTAACGAAGTCCACGTGCCACAGCTAGAGAGCAGCCCCTCCTTGCCGCAAATGAAGGCCCACGTGCAGTAACGAAGTCCACGTGCCACAGCTAGAGAGCAGCCCCTCCTTGCCGCAAATGAAGGCCCACGTGCAGTAACGAAGTCCACGTGCCACAGCTAGAGAGCAGCCCCTCCTTGCCGCAAATGAAGGCCCACGTGCAGTAACGAAGTCCACGTGCCACAGCTAGAGAGCAGCCCCTCCTTGCCGCAAATGAAGGCCCACGTGCAGTAACGAAGTCCACGTGCCACAGCTAGAGAGCAGCCCCTCGTTGCCGCAAATGAAGGCCCACGTGCAGTAACGAAGTCCACGTGCCACAGCTAGAGAGCAGCCCCTCGTTGCCGCAAATGAAGGCCCACGTGCAGTAACGAAGTCCACGTGCCACAGCTAGAGAGCAGCCCCTCGTTGCCGCAAATGAAGGCCCACGTGCAGTAACGAAGTCCACGTGCCACAGCTAGAGAGCAGCCCCTCGTTGCCGCAAATGAAGGCCCACGTGCAGTAACGAAGTCCACGTGCCACAGCTAGAGAGCAGCCCCTCGTTGCCGCAAATGAAGGCCCACGTGCAGTAACGAAGTCCACGTGCCACAGCTAGAGAGCAGCCCCTCGTTGCCGCAAATGAAGGCCCACGTGCAGTAACGAAGTCCACGTGCCACAGCTAGAGAGCAGCCCCTCGTTGCCGCAAATGAAGGCCCACGTGCAGTAACGAAGTCCACGTGCCACAGCTAGAGAGCAGCCCCTCGTTGCCGCAAATGAAGGCCCACGTGCAGTAACGAAGTCCACGTGCCACAGCTAGAGAGCAGCCCCTCGTTGCCGCAAATGAAGGCCCACGTGCAGTAACGAAGTCCACGTGCCACAGCTAGAGAGCAGCCCCTCGTTGCCGCAAATGAAGGCCCACGTGCAGTAACGAAGTCCACGTGCCACAGCTAGAGAGCAGCCCCTCGTTGCCGCAAATGAAGGCCCACGTGCAGTAACGAAGTCCACGTGCCACAGCTAGAGAGCAGCCCCTCGTTGCCGCAAATGAAGGCCCACGTGCAGTAACGAAGTCCACGTGCCACAGCTAGAGAGCAGCCCCTCGTTGCCGCAAATGAAGGCCCACGTGCAGTAACGAAGTCCACGTGCCACAGCTAGAGAGCAGCCCCTCGTTGCCGCAAATGAAGGCCCACGTGCAGTAACGAAGTCCACGTGCCACAGCTAGAGAGCAGCCCCTCGTTGCCGCAAATGAAGGCCCACGTGCAGTAACGAAGTCCACGTGCCACAGCTAGAGAGCAGCCCCTCGTTGCCGCAAATGAAGGCCCACGTGCAGTAACGAAGTCCACGTGCCACAGCTAGAGAGCAGCCCCTCGTTGCCGCAAATGAAGGCCCACGTGCAGTAACGAAGTCCACGTGCCACAGCTAGAGAGCAGCCCCTCGTTGCCGCAAATGAAGGCCCACGTGCAGTAACGAAGTCCACGTGCCACAGCTAGAGAGCAGCCCCTCGTTGCCGCAAATGAAGGCCCACGTGCAGTAACGAAGTCCACGTGCCACAGCTAGAGAGCAGCCCCTCGTTGCCGCAAATGAAGGCCCACGTGCAGTAACGAAGTCCACGTGCCACAGCTAGAGAGCAGCCCCTCGTTGCCGCAAATGAAGGCCCACGTGCAGTAACGAAGTCCACGTGCCACAGCTAGAGAGCAGCCCCTCGTTGCCGCAAATGAAGGCCCACGTGCAGTAACGAAGTCCACGTGCCACAGCTAGAGAGCAGCCCCTCGTTGCCGCAAATGAAGGCCCACGTGCAGTAACGAAGTCCACGTGCCACAGCTAGAGAGCAGCCCCTCGTTGCCGCAAATGAAGGCCCACGTGCAGTAACGAAGTCCACGTGCCACAGCTAGAGAGCAGCCCCTCGTTGCCGCAAATGAAGGCCCACGTGCAGTAACGAAGTCCACGTGCCACAGCTAGAGAGCAGCCCCTCGTTGCCGCAAATGAAGGCCCACGTGCAGTAACGAAGTCCACGTGCCACAGCTAGAGAGCAGCCCCTCGTTGCCGCAAATGAAGGCCCACGTGCAGTAACGAAGTCCACGTGCCACAGCTAGAGAGCAGCCCCTCGTTGCCGCAAATGAAGGCCCACGTGCAGTAACGAAGTCCACGTGCCACAGCTAGAGAGCAGCCCCTCGTTGCCGCAAATGAAGGCCCACGTGCAGTAACGAAGTCCACGTGCCACAGCTAGAGAGCAGCCCCTCGTTGCCGCAAATGAAGGCCCACGTGCAGTAACGAAGTCCACGTGCCACAGCTAGAGAGCAGCCCCTCGTTGCCGCAAATGAAGGCCCACGTGCAGTAACGAAGTCCACGTGCCACAGCTAGAGAGCAGCCCCTCGTTGCCGCAAATGAAGGCCCACGTGCAGTAACGAAGTCCACGTGCCACAGCTAGAGAGCAGCCCCTCGTTGCCGCAAATGAAGGCCCACGTGCAGTAACGAAGTCCACGTGCCACAGCTAGAGAGCAGCCCCTCGTTGCCGCAAATGAAGGCCCACGTGCAGTAACGAAGTCCACGTGCCACAGCTAGAGAGCAGCCCCTCGTTGCCGCAAATGAAGGCCCACGTGCAGTAACGAAGTCCACGTGCCACAGCTAGAGAGCAGCCCCTCGTTGCCGCAAATGAAGGCCCACGTGCAGTAACGAAGTCCACGTGCCACAGCTAGAGAGCAGCCCCTCGTTGCCGCAAATGAAGGCCCACGTGCAGTAACGAAGTCCACGTGCCACAGCTAGAGAGCAGCCCCTCGTTGCCGCAAATGAAGGCCCACGTGCAGTAACGAAGTCCACGTGCCACAGCTAGAGAGCAGCCCCTCGTTGCCGCAAATGAAGGCCCACGTGCAGTAACGAAGTCCACGTGCCACAGCTAGAGAGCAGCCCCTCGTTGCCGCAAATGAAGGCCCACGTGCAGTAACGAAGTCCACGTGCCACAGCTAGAGAGCAGCCCCTCGTTGCCGCAAATGAAGGCCCACGTGCAGTAACGAAGTCCACGTGCCACAGCTAGAGAGCAGCCCCTCGTTGCCGCAAATGAAGGCCCACGTGCAGTAACGAAGTCCACGTGCCACAGCTAGAGAGCAGCCCCTCGTTGCCGCAAATGAAGGCCCACGTGCAGTAACGAAGTCCACGTGCCACAGCTAGAGAGCAGCCCCTCGTTGCCGCAAATGAAGGCCCACGTGCAGTAACGAAGTCCACGTGCCACAGCTAGAGAGCAGCCCCTCGTTGCCGCAAATGAAGGCCCACGTGCAGTAACGAAGTCCACGTGCCACAGNACTTCACACAATACTACAAAGCTGCAATAATCAAAACAGCATGATACTGGCACAAAAATAGACTTAAGAATCAATGGAACCATCACTCCAATACCAAAATAAGATGAAGATACTACCAGAAAAGAAAATTACAGGCTAATATCACTGATGAACACAGATGCAAAAATCCTCAACAAAATTCTAATAAACTTTGTGGAGAAAAGGGAACCCTCCTACACATTGATGTTCTCCATTATGGAGAACATTATGGAGGTTCCTTAAAAAAAAAAAAAAAAACTAGAAATAAATCTACCGTATGATCCAGTAATCCCACTACTGGGCATATACCCTGAGAAAATTACAATTCTGGAAGACACATGAACCCTAGTGTTCATTGCAGCACTATTTACAATAGCCAGGATGTGGAAGCAACCGAAAAGTCCATCAACAGAGGAATGGATAAAGAAGATTCGGCACATATATGCAATGGAATATTACTCAACTATAGAAAAGGGTGAATTTGAGTCAGTTCTAGTGAGGTGGATGAACCTAGAGCCTGTTATATAGAGTGAAGGAAGTCAGAAAGAGAAAAACAAATACCTATCTTAACATGTATATATGGAACCCTCCTACACCGTTGGTGAGAATGTAAATTGGTGCAGCCACGATGGAAAACAGCATGGAAGTTCCTCAAGAAACTGAAAGCAGAATTGCCTTATGATCCAGCAGTCTCCCTCCTGGGCAAATATCCAGACAAAACCATAAGTCAAAAAGATGCACCATGATGTGCGCTGCAGCGCTGTTTACTAGTCGAGACACAGCAGTAGCCTAAACGCCCACCAGGAGATGTGGTTACACACATACAATGGAGTACTACTCAGTCGTAGAAAAGAATGAAAATGCCATTTACAACAGTGTGGGTGGACCGAGAGAGTATCATACTAAGTGCAGAAGAAAAAGACAGATACAATAGATATCGCTTATATGTGGAATCTCAAATAAGACACAGATGCACTTATCTACAAAAGAGACACAGACTCACAGATAGAACAGGAATCATGGCTGCCAAGAGGGGAGGATGGTGGGGGAGGGGTGGAATAATATAATATAATATTTCCTCTCTATAAACAGCAGAAATGAACTACTTTTCATGTAGGTAACGTACTTTCTTCACCTCTTTGGAGGTATCCAGACCTTGAATGCAATGCTGTATTCCCATTTCATACTCAATCACTTCCTAACTCCCCCAGATTCATTATCTAAATTAAACATCCAAACTTCGTCCTCAAAGAAATTCAGCTGGAGGAATTCAGGTTATGAGAAAAATGAATCTGTCTAAAGTCAACATTTTAAAATACACAGCAAAAGAGAGAAAAGAAGAAAATGAGATTGGTGAAGAAGAGAAAAAAGGCCTCCCTCTTTCAAAATCACACCTTTTTGCTAATCTACCTGAAGCAGTAAGCATCTCTTAAATTTGGAGGGATTATGCGCTCTTTGGGGGCCTCTCTGATGGCTCAGCAGATAAAGAATATGCCTGCAATGCAGGAGACACAGGAAATGTTGGTTTGATACCTGGGTCAGGAAGATCCCTGGAGGAGGATATGGCCATCCACTCCAGTATTTTTGCCAAAAAATCCCATGGATAGAGGCACCTGGCAGGCTACAGTCCATACGGTCACAAAGAGTCGGAGACAACTGAGCGACTAAACAACAACATAATCTGACAACAGCTTTTTATAATCTGACAACAGCTCTCTTATCATAGACACCTAAGACACATCCACAAAGTGTTGTGCCTACAATTTCAAGCGATTCATGGAACCTTGAAACGTATGCCCTCTGGCCCTCAGGTTCTACTCTAGAGGTTTAGTATAAATGGTGCTTTCCCAGCCTGCTTAATTCAAAAATGGTAATCTAATTTTGAATAAAAATCCAAAGAAAAGATACATTATTTCATTGAGGGATTCAAATACTTGTGACAGAGAATTTTAAAAATAGGCATAGAAAAGCAAAGCCAAGATATACGGTATTTATTTTGAAATAAAAATGCTAAATTAAGAGCTTATGCTTTACAAATTTCTCACTTTTTTTTTTTTTTGGTAAAAGTGAATTGCAGCAAAATATAACTATTTTATATTTAAACAGACAGAATGTAGAAATGTAAAATAATATATAAGAAAAAGAGTCCAAGAACTACAAAAGTATAGAATTCTTTGGGAGTTAGAAAAGTCCTTAGAAAATATTACAATCCTTGTATCGGATAGATGAAGGGAAAGCCAAAAAGGTGAAAAGCCTTGCCTAAAGTCACATAGCTAACAAGTGTAGCATATATTATGCTTTCTTTACTTTTACATCTTAATTTTTTTAATCCCATAACTATCTTTCAAAATAAAAAATGCAATGAAGCTTTTTTTTAGTTTTGAAAAGATTATTATTTGAAAAAAGGTAACACAGCAACTGATATTCTAAGCCCTCTAAGCTGGACAGACATCGTGCATGCAGATTTCAGGTCTATCCTCTCTCTGTCAGAAAGATATTCACTATGATGAAGGTCGTCTTTAGTATATGGTAAGGGCAATCAAATACAAAAATAGAATGAGAGGAAACTCATGAGGTTTCAAGAAGGCCTCAAGGGCACAATTAAGTCAGTGGCCAAGTGGAAGTTATCCCTCATCACATAATATAGGCTCTGGCCTTACAGGACACTGTCACACAAAGTTAATTACACCTATAGTGAGCTGGTTCGATTGCAACTTCACAATTCTAATCTTGAAATAGATTTTATTTTCTTAAGATTATTGAAATAGGATAGATCTGCAGTGTTAAGAACTTTTTACTAAAAGTCCCATTAAGCTGCTATAACCTGAAAGGAGAAACAAGCACTAGATTTTGAGAAATGTTATGCTTGAAAGATAGATGCTTGAAAATGAAGATGTTTGGTTTCTTTTTTAATGTTTGAGTTAGTTTAACAAAAAACCTTATAAGGCTCTTTATGTCTGTCTCAGTAGAATGCAGACTTTTTAACAGCAAGAGTCACTTCTGTCCTGTTCACTGATATATCCCTAGGACATAATACAGTAGTTTGTGTCAAGTATATGCTCAACAAAACTATTTACATATTTATAGAAGAAATATTTATAGTAACTATCTATTAAATATCTGCTATCATACATCACTCATTTAGTACCTACCAGGTACTAGGTACTTTAAATGTGCTATTCCTAACTTTCACAGTTTTGTGAAGTAAGAATTTTATTCCATTTTACAGATAAGAATAAGTAAGTAAAGTCACTCAGTCGTGTCCGACTCTTTGTGACCCCGTGGACTGCAGCCCACCAAGCTCCTCAGTCCATGGGATTCTCCAAGCAAGAATACTGGAGTGGGTTGCCATTTCCTTCTCCAGGGGATCTTCCCGACCCAGGGATCGAACCCAGGTCTCCCGCATTGGAGGCAGACGCTTTAACCTCTGAGCCACTAAGGTTCAAAAGCAGGAGCCATAACCTTCCCAGACTTCACACAATACTACAAAGCTGCAATAATCAAAACAGCATGATACTGGCACAAAAATAGACTTAAGAATCAATGGAACCATCACTCCAATACCAAAATAAGATGANAAAAAAAAAAAATTAAAAGAACACTAAGGTTTAGAGAGGTCAAGATACTTCCTAAAGTCTCACATAGAGGAATATGAGATCCGGATTTCAAATTCAAACCTGCTTAATGCCACATTCCACATCATTTCAGTACACCCCATTGCCTTCTTAGGGAAATATTTAACAAACATTTATCCATTGTGATGTTTAACCATTTCACCTGATAATAAATGTGAACGTTTTATTGAAGTGTATCTATTTTAAAATATATTAATAGATTCTATTTTTTTAAACATGTCTGATTGGAAACAGATTTTTTTCAAATAATGAACTTCTAGTCTTCATTCGGAGAAGCCAATGGCAACCCATTCCAGTACTCTTGCCTGGAAAATCCCACGGACGGAGGAGCCTGGTGTGCTGCAGTCCATGGGGTCCCTAGGAGTCGGACACGACTGAGCGACTTCACTTTCACACACTGGAGAAGGAAATGGCAACCCACTCCAGTGTTCTTGCCGGGAGAACCCCTGGGACGGGGGAGCCTGGTGGGCTGCCATCTCTGGGGTCACACTGAGTCGGACACGACTGAAGCGACTTAGCAGCAGCAGCAACAGCAGTCTTCATTTAAGAAAAAAATGCATTGTTATCTAATATACCCAATTTCAAGGCAACTTTAAAAAAATATTATGTGGCATTTTAATGAAATATAGAAGCAGAGGCTGCGTTACTTGTTTGATTTGTTTGCCAAAGTAAACCACACTCATTGCTCTCAGGAAAAATCTTACCATATTGCATTTTTTAGATAATTTTGATAAAATGGTTATTCATCCCCTCCCCACTTCCAACCCTAGCAATTTACTCAGAATTAATGCTAATTTCTCTATTTTAAAAAGTAACTACCATCATTGGAAACAGTGATTATTATTTCACTAGGTTATTTCTATCAAATATTTCAAAGAACACCTTGATCTGATGACACTAACCCTCAAGACAAAACCATTACCAACTGAAATCAAGGCCATGGATGCTGTGTTCTAAAGTGAGGAAGCTGAAATCTCGGGGTCAGACAGTGAGTTAGGGAAAGAGGCCAAATGCAAACGCGGACATTTTCAGCATCCATCCAGGAATGCTGTAGCTAATTTCATGTTGCTAATTCCATTCTTAGTCATTCCACCGCTTCAAGAGTGTTAGCTCTATAGTTTAGTGTATCAGTCATTGTACAATCCATTTCTCAGCTCCCTGCCTGAGGCAGTTTCCAATGAGATAATACTATATTAACATAACCAGACAATATAAGCATTGGTCTGAGTTTCAGAAAACTCCAGAGTGGTTTGCCCTTTTTTTCTGATGACCTAAAATAACTGTCCTTATTTCTAGAGCTGCACCAGTCCAAGATGTTTTTCTTTTACCTTGCATCTCTGAACACAAATTTCTAAAATAACCATAATAATTACAGCTAAGTGAAAAAGTCAAAAAAATCCTTCATAGCATTCTTTATACCTAAACAAGTATAAAATTAGACAGTCACTTTGGTATAATTTAGCACTGGAATTTAATAATGATTAAGAATTAGATCATAATTTGTATCCTAGGTTAAAGCCTGATAACCTCAGTTGTTAATGCCACAATTAATTCTGCTAAATTGTGAACTGCTTGTTTATCTTGAAAGAACAAAACTCTATACACAAAAAGTTAAGTAAGTAGTACAGCATAAAATGTTTTCATATTTCTAACATGTCTCAAAGTAAAAGACAATACAGAAGATCAATAAGGCAAAGGAACAACTCAGTTAATCAGAAAGACTGCTGCCTCTAATTCAAAACAGAAAGGGGAGGTAGATATTTGTTACTTAATTTCTCATTAGAAATGCTGGGCTTTTTTTACAACATTAAATTTTGAAAGACACTCCTTAGATATTTTTCAAGTTTCTAAAAATGCATAAAGCAGAAAAATTTCTTCCAATAAAACTGAAATTCCCTTTTCAAACCATTCAAATCTCATTTATCATTAAATAATAAGAGTCCAGCAGGGCTGTCATGCTTAACCAGTTTGGTCCATGTTATTTCACTTCTCAAAAGCCATCAAATCGTTAATGAACTGATTCCCAACTACATCACCAGCCTCACCTCAGCACATCCCATCAAGGACCTACCTTCCTATCATGACAGTTTGCCTACATCCCCATTTTCCTAACAAATTCCTTTTGGGAGTTAAAGCTCAGCTCAATTTTCTTAAAACATTCTCCTAATCAAAATTAAATAGTCCTTTCCCCATACCAGTAATATCAGTTCTTAAGAATCTTTTCCTTTTGGCCTTGATTTACGCTTTCCCTCCCTTTCTGAGTTGTAAGTACCTTGAGATCAAAGATCATATTAACCTTCTCCATACCCCCACAATACCTAGCATCATTATTACAATATAAAAGCTAAAAATTCCCTGAACGCTGAATTGCTATGAAAAAGATTTAACATAATTCAATTATATTCAGACATGGAATTTACATTATATTTAACACTAAGATGTGTACTATAAAGAAACTGCCTCATGTGTCAATAAATGAAATCAACTGATATTTGCTGAAGAGTATTATTATTTCACCTGTTCAGCACCAAATGTCAGGAGGAAGGATACAGAGAAATATTAAAATGGCTCCCACATTCAAAGACTGTTCAGCAACAGGCTCTTGAAGAAGGAAGATAAATTGTACTTAGAAGGCTTTATTGAAGAATGAGGTTTGATCTGGGATCTGGAGAATGTAATTACCTGACCACAGGAAACACTATATTCAAGTAGAATGAACTATGTAAGCAAAGGTGTAGAGATAAACATGCTCAAGAGAAATAATCATAATTTTTGAAAAACTAAGAAAATTAGGTTGGGCCAGACTTAAAAAAAAAAAAAAAGCTTGCAGACAGAGTTAATTTTGTGACCTGATTATGATCTGAAAGCAAAGTTAACAGGGGAGTAAATTAGGCGGATGTAGGATAAAATTTAGCCAAGAGCAGAAAGGACTCAAAATTTGAAAGACAAGAAGAAATGAGGGGATCAGAGTCTAGTACCCTTGCCTCCTTCATTCTGGACAGCAGAACAATTCAAAACAAGAGGTCTTCTAGACCAGCAGATTGTTCACTCTAACAAACAGGGGAAAGGAAATATTCTTCCCTTCATATACAATGCCTACAGCAAAGGAAACGCTCAATAAATGCCTGTGAAAGAAAAAAGGGAGGAAGGGAAAACTGGAAACAGCAACTTAAAAGGTTGTTTTCAGAAAGATAGATACTATAACCCTAGAGCCTGAAATAATAATACTTATCACTCTGTGCCAGGCATAGTTATAAACATTTTATATGTAACAATTCATTTAATCCTCACTACAACTCAAAAAAGTAGGTACAGTTATTATAACAAATTCATGGATACAAGAACTGAGGATCAAAATGACAGCAAAATGCATACAGACAGTAAGCAGTACAACCAGAATTGTAACATAGATCATTTGACTCCAGGCCCTGCGCTTATAACCTTGAAAAGGAGGTCATTTTCCTCAGCCTTTGGAGAATGTATCAAACCACAGCTTCAGAATGTGTCTAGTCAGTTTCACTGAGTCACCCAGTTGAAGACCTGGATGGGAAATCAAATTATGACTCACGCTACTATTTTACAGAGTGACAGCAACAATGAGCTTCTGTTGCCTCGACCTTAAAATAAAAATAAAGAGTAACATACTTTCCTCTGCCTACTCTGGATGAATAGTAAGGTAAGGGTTAATCACATTTTAAAGTATCAACTGGGCTTTATATTTATATATCACATGATATTCTTATTACCAATTTAATACTACAAAAGGTACTTATCATTATAAAATGAGCTCTAAATCCAAATGTGTTATTCACATTATTGTTGTGTACGTGCTGTTTAGTCATTAAGTCATGCACGACTCTTCTGTGATCCCATGAACTACAGCCCATGGGATTTCCTCCTCTGCCCATGGGATTTCCCAGGAAAGAATGCTAGAGTGGGTTGCCATTTTCCTCTCCAGGCGATTTCCCAACCCAGAGATCGATCGAACCTGTGTCTCCAGCATTGGAAGGCAGATTCCTTACCAATGAGCCACCAGGGAAGCCTTCGTATTTGCATTGTGTGTAACAGCACCTGTGTACCAAATTAACTGCACCAAAAGTAACCATGGCACATTTAACTGCCAAATTAATCTGCTTAGATGTGAAAAGGGGAAGTCCAAAAAACACTAATCTGTATTTTTTAAAATATATAATCTCAAATAAGGGAAACAGATCAAGTGCCTTTTTACTTAGAGATACCTTTCACTTTCCAGAAACACTTCTGGATAGGAAATGTTTGTCTACAAGGGCCACAAATTTTACCCAGTCCCACAATCTCAATTTGGTAGCAAAGACACTGAATTGTCTTGCTTCTCCACAAAAAAAAAGGGAGGGGGGAGTCATACTAGTGGGCCAAAAACAACTGCTTTATCTGCTATAGCAGGAACTGTTTTATAGTCATATAGCTTGTATCTAGCATTTCAAATTATATTCAGATGCTCAGTTCAGTTTAGTCACTCGGTCGTGTCCGACTTTGTAACCCCATGGACTGCAGCACGCCAGGCCTCCCTGTCCATCACCAAATGAAAACTGACCTTTTCCAGTCCTGTGGCCACTGCTGAGATTTCCAAATTTGCTGGCATATTGAGTGCAGCACTTTCACAGCATCATCTTCCAGGATTTGAAACAGCTCAACTGGAATTCCATCACCTCCACTAGCTTTGTTCATAGTGATGCTTCCTAAGGCCCACTTGACTTTGCATTCCAGGATGTCTGGCTCTAGGTGAGCGATCATACCATCTTGATTATCTGGGTCGTGAAGATCTTGCTTGTACAGTTCTGTATATTCTTGTCACTGCTTCTTAATATCTTCTGCTTCTGTTAGGTCCATTCAGACGCTAGTTTGTCACAAATACTGACAGAAAGCAAACTTCAGCATGAAACAAAAACAAACTGATTCACTCAAAAGGGAGGAAAACTTCCAGACAAAATTCCTAGCATAAATCATGAGAAACTAGAACTTGATAGCATGACACAATGCTTTAATTTAATGAAATATAGCACCTTGAAGAACATTCAAAGTGAAACAAATTGAAAGGTGAAAATGCAGCCTTATTTCTCTGTGCACAAATTTAAGATAGAGAACCAAGAATAAGGATAAATTAATGTTAGAAATCTTCTATAAAAGACTCCTCTAAAAGGGGGAGATTATGCATATCCATATTCTCTGGGGATAAAAAAAAAACCAAAACCAAGTAATGCATTCCAAGAGACTATATTATAACCTGACTATATTCCAAGATACGAGAATTGAAATGTATGTGAAGAATGTTTTGGATTCCCTGCACCAGTAAAGTCTATTTTGGAAAAGAAAATCTTCAGCTGTCACAGACAGAATCACAGGTTGACAAAACACTATCATCTAATAATTCAATTCCCCCTCAATATAATCAACTGATCATGTGTTCTCTACCTGAATACCTCTAGTGATGAGGAGCTTACTGCTTCTGAAGGTGCCTTTTCCAATGAAGTTAACTGTATCTCTGTATCACACGCTCACTGGCTCTAGCTTTGTTCTGTAGAACACACAGAATAATCCTAATTCTTCTACATGAAAGTCCTTCAGATAATTTCAAACAATTAACATATCTTCTCTGAATTCTCTCCCATCTAGGCCAGATTTTCTTGACTCCTGCACCCATTCCTTGGTGGCATATTCAAGTTCCTTCTCCTCTTCTTCAACCCCAGCTGCTCTTCTCGTCAATCCAAACCTCTAAGTATATAGACTAGACGTGAGTGAACTGAAAGTTACTCAGTCACGTCCAACTCTCAGTGACCCCTGGACTATATAGTCCATGGAATTCTCTAGGCAGGAATACTGGAG
This sequence comes from Oreotragus oreotragus, assembly GCA_006410675.1. Taxonomy (NCBI): domain Eukaryota; kingdom Metazoa; phylum Chordata; class Mammalia; order Artiodactyla; family Bovidae; genus Oreotragus; species Oreotragus oreotragus. The sequence goes on along the minus strand of SJYX01001808.1, from coordinate 270,596 downwards.
TGGATCGCCTTTCCCTTCTCCAGGGGATCTTCCCAACCCAGGGATTGAACCCAGGTCTACCCACATTGCAGACGGATTCTTTACCAGCTGAGCCACAGGGGAAGCCCAAGAATACTGGAGTAGGTAGCCTATCCCTTCTCCAGCGGATCTTCCCAACCCAGGAATGGAATCAGGGTCTCCTGCATTGCAGAAGGATTCTTTACTAACTGAGCTATCAGGGAATCCCTAGAAAAGGCTTACGAAAATCTGATATTCCTTATGCTAGTAGAATATTTAAAAGTTTGCAATGTCATTTAGTGTGTTAGTCGCTTAGTCATGTCCAACTCTTTGGGACCCCATGGATTGTAGCCCACCAGACTCTCCTATCCATGGAATTCTCCAGGCAAGAATACTGGAGTGGGTTGCTATGCCCTTCTCCAGGGGATCTTCCCAACCCAGGGATCAAACCCAGGTCTCCTGCATTGAAGGAAGATTCTTTACCATCTGCACCCAATAAGTCATTTATTAGTCAANAATTCTCCAGGCAAGAATACTGGAGTGGGTTGCTATGCCCTTCTCCAGGGGATCTTCCCAACCCAGGGATCAAACCCAGGTCTCCTGCATTGAAGGAAGATTCTTTACCATCTGCACCCAATAAGTCATTTATTAGTCAAATAATACATGCACACTGCAACTATAAAGTTGCTGTTACTGAAGCAACATATATCAGCATTGCTGCTCCAATGTAGCATGTTTTGATAACACCTTTTTTGAAACTGCCTTTACAGTCAGTGTACAATTATAGAAGAAAATGAAACTCATTGCCTCATAGTCACACTCTTGTCTGATTGCTTTATCTGTTGTTTTATTATAATTTTTAAACAACAAAAATAATTTTGCACTCTTATTTAACTATTGTATTTGATATCTTTTGTTCTGGATAATTTCTGGATCTTTTGGAAAACCAAATCTACCCTCAAAGCATAAAAATCTGCTACTCTAAATCAAAGCAACTTGTTATAGGCTCTGAAAACAAGTCAAAAAAAAAAAAGAACAGCAAACATTGTTTGAATCAAGGCAGTATTATTTGAATGTATTTTTTTCTCAAAGTAACTGACATCAGGTTATTGTAATAGTTAGATTTTGATATGTTAAAAACTCCATATTAGCTTATGGTTATAGATTATATTGGTGGCACTAGTGGTGGTGGCTCAGAGGTTAAAGCATCTGCCTGCAATGCGGGAGACCCAGGTTCGATCCCTGGGTCGGGAAGATCCCCGGGAGAAGGAAATGGCAACCTACTCCAGTTTTCTTGCCTGGAAAATCCCATGGACAGAGGAGCCTGGCAGGCTACAGTCCATCGGGTCTCAAAGAGTTGGACAGGAGTGAGCGACTTCACTTCACTTCAGTGGTAAAGAACCCACCTGCCAATGCAGAAGATGTAAGAGACACAGGTTTGGTCCCTTTCAGAAAAATCCCCTGGAGAAGGGAACGGCAATTCACTCCAGTATTCTTGCCTGGAGAATCTCACGGACAGAGAAGCGTGGTGGCCTACTGCCCACAGGGTCGCAAAGAGTCCGACATGACTAAAGCGACTTAGCATGTGTAGATTATATTTAACATATGCTGAAATAGTAAGTAGGGATATCACAATTTCTTCTGTTCCACTTTGTGCAATGTCAAATTAGACATTTCTTTTTACTCCTGAATTATAAATGGCTAAGTGTATGTACATAATATATTACATATTGAGTATTGCAATTATTTGCTAACTTGTCTTTCCCATTAGAATATAAGCTCCCTGAGGGGAGAAGTATTAATTTTCATCACCACTTCACCAGCTTCTTGAACAGAACCTGGAACACAATAACAACACTTGCTAATATTCTTAATATTTTCAAAAATTGTAATATTAGATAACTTATCCATATATTTCACCCTTCTTTTTGTCAGTAGGTTGGAAAAATTGGAGGAAAACGGATCCTGCAATCCACATGCTACCTTGAGACAGGGTGGTTAAATTCTCAGGCCTATTATATCCACAGATAAGTTAATGAAATGTTATACATACATATGAATCCATAAACTATATGTGAATACAATCAATAAAAATTATGATAAATACTCTTTCCAGTTTCAATAGTTCAAAAAGCCTATTTTTAATGAAAGGTATGTTTATTATTCACTTCATAAAACTAAAGACTTTGCAAACCAACCCAACAGTGTCAAAGTAACCAAGTCTATTTATAGACTAAAACTTATAAGCAGTGAGTTTTACTATTAAATGGTTCATTGCATTTTAAAAATCATTAGCATGAACAGAAATATATTTACATAAATTACACTGTTTCTTTCAAGCTATTATTAACTAGAAATGAATTTCAATAGATGCTGGAAAGAATTATAGTATATACAAGTAAGTATACAGCAAATCTTTAAGAAGTCCCTCCATATTAAATGTTTCATATTCTTTATTATTTGTTATTTGAGAAATACTTGCTCATGAATTATTCATAATATCTAGCCAGATCTGTTACATCAGGTGTCAGATTAATCTAGGAGGTAGAAAGAGCTGAGTTTTACATGAAGTATTCATTAAACTTGGTGAACTCATTAAAGTATGTTAATTAGGTAATAGACAAAGGAACTTGGTATTTGGTAGAGATTGGGCACTGTTAATACCTTGCTTTGTGTTAATACCTTGGCTGCAGTTTTTTCCCCCTTAATGAGCACAGGGAAAAGCTGATTATTCCAAATGCAGAAAAAACATCACATGTGTTACGTGTTGGAAAAATTGCCCCAGGTGACAAAAGGAAACACATACCCAAGGAACTGGCATTCTAACAAAGAGAGTATCATTTCAACCTTCTAAAATTTTCTTTGGTTCAATATTTGTCACGACAAAACTATATGTTAATTTTTATATTCTCCAAAATATTTCATTGTTAGCAGTTACTTTTTGACTAACACAGCTTTTTATCTCAACTTGGTTCTGCCAATAACACAAGTATATGATGCCTGTCCTTGTTTTACTATTTTTTTTTTTTTCTTACACTGAAATTTAAAATATCTGAGAGTTTGTGTGTTTATTATAGATAAGGACAAAAAAATCACAGTGTCACTTTAATAAAATAATTTCCTATTAAATGATAGCATTTTAAGAGTTATATACAGAGTTCTCCAAAGAAAGACTTAATTTTGAACAAACAAAGAGAAAATATATGAATGGTCATGACATATCAACACATAGACTATATGAAAAGATGGTCTCTGGGCTCTTCCTACTTTTTATCTAGCTACCTCAAATGTAACTGTTTAAATTATACAAACCAATGTTCTATATGGCTCAGTGTGATATGTGAAAGTTTGCACAAAAACCTTAACTTTTATAATAAAATGGAATTTATTCATGAAAATAAAAATAAATGTCTCTTTCCATCTGTTAAGGACCTTAGGATTTGGTTCCTTTTTGAGAATTAAGGAGTTCAAAGTGTCTGGTACTATGTATTCAACCTTTAATTTAAATCCCCAGAGCCCAACATGACTGGTGAAACCAATCTTCAAACATGTTTTCTTTTTCATAGGACATAACCTATCTTGTTTTCTCCTATTTCTTCTTTTCTGTGAAAATCATTGCCATTTTACATACAGAATTTAACTACACAAAGCAAAAGGATTCAACTAGTTGACTCATTGGAAAAGACTCTGATGCTGGGAGGGATTGGGGGCAGGAAGAGAAGGGCACGACCGAGGATGAGATGGCTGGATGGCATCACTGACTCGATGGATGTGAGTCTGAGTGAACTCCGGGAGTTGGTGATGGACAGGGAGGCCTGGTGTGCTTTGATTCATGGAGTCACAAAGAGTCGGACACGACTGAACGACTGAACTGAACTGAACTGAAGATTAGAACATATGTATCTTATTTAGTTGATGATATCCAAAACATAATTATATCTAAAGACAAAACAAACAAGTAAACAAAACAAACTGGAAACAGACTCACAGATATAGAGAAAAGAACAGGTGGTTGTCAGAGGGAAGGTAGGTACAATGTTGGGCAAAATAGGCAAAAGAGATTAAGAGGTTCAAACTTTCAGATATAAAATAAATAGGCCATGGGGACATAATATACAGCATAAAGAATATAGTCGATAATATTATAACTTTGTATGTGGATATATGTTTACTCGACTCATTATGGTGACCATTTCACAATATATGTAAATATCAAATCACTACGTAGTGCACTTGAAATTAATATTGTGTACCAACTATATTTTTCTAAAAAATGACTATCCATGCCATAGGCCAGGCTAGAATATTAATCTTCTACCTTTGTCATCAGCACACCACACCGTCCCTCAGATACATGACCCTGAAAATTAAAGTAAGATATAATAATTTCTTTGGAAAAACTAAGATACAAAATAATTTATCACTAATTCCAAGGGTGCAATACCTCATTCTAAGGAATTACTATAGTAGCATTTTTCAAAAGATACTATTTTTAGATTAAACCTGTCTTTCATTGGATGATTTCAGTGATGCTACTGTAATTGTTTACAGAAATACATTCTTCAATTTCTGAAATATTTCACATATGAAATGTCATGAGACTTTTCTATGAATATATTTCAAATTTTAATTGTAGTATATTTATTAATAAATAACATTTAATATTAATATATATATATAATAAATGTCAAGATATTAAACAGAATCTTTTGGTGTTGTCACTTCTTAGATTATTTCTCAAAACTTCAAATACTCACACGAAAATAAATGCGCCCACTGGGAAAACCATATGTATATATAAAACCACATGAATATGAAAATCAGCTAAAGCACCTAAAGACAGCACTAAGTCCTGTCTGACTCTTGAGATCCCACGAACTGTAGCTCACCAGGCTCTTCATCCATGGCATTCTCCAGGTAAGAATACTGGAGTGGGTTGCCATTTCCTTCTCCAGGGGATCTTCCCAACCCAGGGATCGAACCCAGGTCTCCCTCGTTGCAGGCAGATGCCTTACCAACTGAGCTAGGCAGGAAGCCCCAAAGTACCTAACTTTGCCCATAAAAGCAACTATGGAACTATATACCTTTCTGATGTCATATTAACTCATTCCTCTAAAAATCAGAAAAGACCAAAAACGAAAAACAATCCCCCACTAAATTTAGACATAAGATGTCCCTGTTTCCCATTTATATTTTTACTCTTTTTAAATTTTTAATGCCTTATGCAGTTCATTTTTAAAAGAGCAATACTATTGGAAAAGGATGTATTCAAAGATGAACTATAAATCTAAGTAATTTAATTTGGCCTAGTTATAGACTAAATTAAATGTATCCTCTAAATGTACTAGAAGCAGTTTGTTTACATGAAGCCATTGTAATGGAATCTGCAACAGCTCCTGTGGGGTCATTATCTCTGGTTATAATTCTAAAAATGCTTTCCTATTGGTTTACTCATCAAATATCTGATTTATCAACATTCTACAATTTACCAAGGTTTAAACACAAATGCTGTTCTATTTGCTAGCCCATGTAACTTTTAGGGATTTTTTCAATAATGCTGCACAGAAGTTTCAACTATTTTGTTCATTTTTTCATATCAATTTTTGTGACACATTCATTGCAATAACCTGAATGTTTGTGCCCCTCCCCCCAATCCCACCCCAGATTCACATGTTAAAATGTAATCCTCAATGTCAAAGTATTTGGAAATGGCCTTTTTGGAAGTCAAGTGGGCCTTAGAAAGCATCACTACGAACAAAGCTAGTGGAGGTGATGGAATTCCAGTTGAGCTATTTCAAATCCTGAAAGAGGATGCTGTGAAAGTGCTGCACTCAATATGTCAGCAAATTTGGAAAACTCAGCAGTGGCCACAGGACTGGAAAAGGTCAGCTTTCATTCCAATCCCCAAGAAAGGCAATGCCAAAGAATGCTCAGACTACCACACAATTGCACTCATCTCACACACTAGGAAAGTAATGCTCAAAAGCCTCGAAGCCAGACTTCAGCAATATGTGAACTGTGAACTTCCAGATGTTCAAGCTGGTTNTTGGAAAACTCAGCAGTGGCCACAGGACTGGAAAAGGTCAGCTTTCATTCCAATCCCCAAGAAAGGCAATGCCAAAGAATGCTCAGACTACCACACAATTGCACTCATCTCACACACTAGGAAAGTAATGCTCAAAAGTCTCGAAGCCAGACTTCAGCAATATGTGAACTGTGAACTTCCAGATGTTCAAGCTGGTTTTAGAAAAGGCAGAGGAACCAGAGATCAAATTGCCAACATCTGCTAGATCATCGAAAAAGCAAGAGAATGCCAGAAAAACATCTATTTCTGCTTTATTGACTATGCCAAAGCCTCTGACTGCGTGGATCACAATAAACTGTGGAAAATTCTGAAAGAGATGGGAATACCAGACCACCTGACCTGCCTCTTGAGAAACCTATATGCCGGTCAGGAAGCAACAGTTAGAACTGGACATGGAACAACAGACTGGTTCCAAATAGGAAAAGGAGTACATCAAGGCTGTATATTGTCACCTTGCTTATTTAACTTGTATGCAGAGTACATCATGACTGAGCGACTTCACTTTCACTTTTTCCAAGAGAGGATACAGTCAAAAGAGGCTCTCTGTGAACTGGGAAATGGGCTCTCACCAGACACTGAATGAGCCAACACCTTGATAGTAGACTTCCAAGCCTACAGAACTGTGAGAAATAAATTTGTTTTGTTTATAAATGCCCAGTCTGTGGCATTTTTGTTATAGCAGCTCAAATGGATTAAATCACAGATACAGCCAGAAAACTCTTACGTATTTTATTAAGAAAATAGCATTACATGCAAGATCAAAAAAGGAGAATCAGAGTTAGAACCCCAGAGCTTCTTGTTTTCATTTTTCCTAGTTCAACAAACAACAGCAACAATTTAAAATATTTCCTAATTGAAGCTTAACATTTCACTAGTGCAATAAAGCAAGTCTAACTGCAAAATGCTCTTTAAGATCATCATATTACTTTGCTTCAGAAATTTTTTGGTAGTTTAAAAAAGTTATAAATATCTATTAACAGAAAACTCATATAATTATGAAATACATAGCTTCCACATTTCTGCATAAATATCAAGGTCTCTTACTAAACTAGCAGCCATCAAGAAAATTCATATTATAGAATAGAAATAATTTGAAAAATAACTGTAAATAGAAATAATCTGTTTTATCAGCATCTCTGGAAACAACCTGAAAGAAAAATAGTGTACAGATAAAACAAATTTTTACTACTGCTCCAACTTCATAATACCTTGCAACAGAGATAATGCAATTGTATGTTCAAAGAGTTTTCTGCTTCTCCTATATTACCACCCTCACCCCTCAGATTTCTAGTCTTCACCTTCTTTAACTAAACAGTTTTAAAACTTACATTTTCCTCCACTTTGTATCCTCTTTCTCCATTTCATAAGGACTATGTCTGGATTCAAATATGTTAAAGAGAAGTTTTAGATAATATTACATTCTAATGGGATGTAATGATTACAATATCATATCACAACTTAACAACAATCTTTAAAAGAGAAAGCAAGGATTCAGAATGAACAAAAATGGTGAAAATTAGTGACCTAAAATAATTGTGTAGAGAAAAATTGAACTCTAAACCAAGTTACCAAAGAAAAAGATGAGTAACTATAAGTACAAAATAAGCAAAGATAAACTTCTCATTCTGCACCTCAGTTCTGAGGTCTTTTGCAGGGGTTGGGGGAATACTCCTATCTCCCTAAAATTGGTTTACAATGTGGGTGTTTTTCTCTAGAAAACTTAGCTCCAATACAGTAAAACATTTTTTCAGTCCCTTCAGAAATGACACAGGATATAAACAGTTAAACTGACTTATAGAGAGATTCCTAAAAGGCAAGTGAGGTACTGTGAGCGGTAGCAAGATATTGTAGTTCTTCTCTACAGCAAATTAACAGATTAGCTGATAAAGACAGATGGCTGAGCAGAGGGAACAATACTCTCTACCAAAACTACCAGGTTCATATCTATCCTTCCTCTTGATTGAAAGTTTAAAAGAAACATGTTGTCATTCTAACAATCACCCTCATCACCAAGTTGCTTTTTCAAAAATATCCACTTCAAGACAAAATAGACACCTGCAAGAAGCTTTACTTAGGACATACACAGGTAACAACAGTTTGTTAGTTTAGGGACCAATAGGTAACTGTTACCAAGCATATGTTCAACTGGTTCAGTCCTGGGTAGAGAAACAAGAATACAGAACAAATAATCCTAAAATTTATATAAAGTCACAAAAGACCCAAAGCAATCCTGAGGAAAAAGAACAAAGCTGGAGGCATAACCCTCCCAGACTTCAGACAATACTGCAAAGCTACAGTAATCAAAAGAGTACTGACACAAAAACACACATAAGGATCAATGGGACAGAATAGTGAGCCCACAGATAAACCCACACATCTATGGTCCATTGATCTGCAACAAAGAAGGCAAGAACACACAATGAAGAAAAGACAGGCTCTTCAGCAAGTAGTATTAGAAAAGTTAGACAGCTACATGCAAATCAATGAAATTATTGATTTCTCTCATACCCTCATACCATATACAAAAATAAACTCAAAACAATCTAAAGACCAAAGTGTAAGACATGCCACCATAAAACTCCTAGAAAACAGGCAAACCATTCTCTGACATAAATCACAACAATATTTTCTTAGACCAGTCTCCCAAAGCAATAGAAATAAAAGTAAAAATAAACATTTTCAAACATTATCAAACCTAAAACTTTTGCAAAGCAAAGGAAATCATAAGAAAAATGAAAAGACAAACTATGAACTGACAGAAAATATTTACAAAGAATGCAATGAGAAGGGGTTAATTTCAAAAATCTAAATATAGCTCATACAGTGTTAGCTGCTAAGTTGTGTCCGACTCTGCAATCCCATGGACTGTAGCCTGCCAGGCTCGTCTCTCCATGGAATTCTCCAGGCAAGAACACTGGAGTGGGTAGCCATTCCCTTCTCCATAAATATCTTATATAACTCAATAATAAAAACCAAAACAATGATGCCGGGGGTCAGCGTGAGGAATCCCACCCGTGACAAGGTCATCCGGCAGAGATCTGATGTGCAAGGTCAAGTCAGATCTCAGGTTTTTCCCCTGGTATTTCCTGAGCATCCACTCCCCACCAAAATAAAAATCTGCTGGCCTTTGTACTCTGCTTTTCCACTCTTCTTATATTCTCTGGAAAAAGTCAAATCAGGGCTTTAGTCTTCTGCGTTTGAAAGAGATGTTTCAGCTCAAACCCCCTCTGATAGCTCTCTAGCTTGCCTAACAGGTTCCCCAGATCTCTTACAGCTAGTGAATTGCTTACAGTCCCCCAACCTCGAGAGGCACAAAGCTTAAAAGCATCTTAAAGATACAGAGCCGTTTCTAAAGAGTTAAAACATGGTATTTCCTGAGCAGGTCCCCCCCCCCCCCAAAAATAAGAATCTGCCGGCTTTTGTACTCTGCCTTGCCACTCTTCTAATATTCTCTGGAAAAAGTCAAATCAAGGCTTTAGTCTTCTGCATTTGAAAGGGATGTTTCAGCCCAAACCCCCTCTGATAGCTCTCTAGCTTGCCTAATAGGTTCCCTAGACCTCTTACAGCTTGTGAATTGCTTACAGCCCCCTAACCATGAGAGGCACAAAGCTTAAAAGCATCTTAAAGATACAGAGCCTTTTCTAAAGAGTTAAAAATCATATTGGTGACGGGTTTTCACTGTTGACTCAATGATTGCTGCCAGGCCTCCATATTCTTTATCTTTTAGCCACCTGGAAGGATGTTAATCAATGTATACAAGACATGGAAAAGATATATAGTTGTTTTGATGTTAGCAACACTAGACTTTTGAGTTAATTACTTTTCTTTTGTTATAAATCACTGTACTCTTTTAACTTGTTAAAAATTGCTGTATCTTTGCTATGTAAGAATGTAACTTTATTTAGTGCTTTTCTGAGAGTGGCTCCAGACTTTGGGAAGATCAACACAAATAAGTCTTCTGGTTAACAAACCCTTATTGGAAAAAGGCTGTAAAATGTTAATTGGCCCTTTTGGCCAGAAGATGATGTAAATCACTTAAGACTTGTGTATACAATTAGGTATGTAGAGAGAAAAGCCTGGTTTTGATAAGAATCTAGGCTGCTGATGCTGCATAATTTTGTATTACCCATTGATCTCTATGTACAATCAAAAAGGTATAAAAGATCTTCTGAACAATAGAGGCTGGAGCCAGTCGCTGGACTGGTTTCCCCCGTGTCTTCTCTCTAGTTTCTGGTTGAGTTCCCATCTAGGGTGCGGAGGCTCACCATGGCTACTTACTTGTCCCAGCTTTTAAGATCCACGTGAGGGGGAGCCCAAGGCGGGGCATCCCCCAATATTCAAGAGGACGCCTGTGGCCTAACATAAATGGTGCAAGCTCCTTGTCTGGAACTTTATTGGCTTTCCACGTAAACCAAGTTATTCAGCCTCTTTTCTCCATTTAATTTTCCTACTACACTATTTCTTTCTAATCTAATCTTATATTAATAAATAAATAAGTCTTTCCTCGCCAACACTGTCCCTGCTTCGAATCACCCTGGTTGCACTGGGGCTGGACTGCGACAGGCCCCTACTTCCTATTTTATACAGTAGCAGGTTCCCTCCCACAGCTGGTTACACTGGTCTACATCCAAAATACCATAAGATCCCTAAACTTCCTAATACTTCAATACTGAGTACAACCAATACCTAGTTCCTGTTCAAATGTTTTTGTTTTTTTTGTTTTTGGTCTCTGTGTGTGATTAGCTTGCATAATAGCTTTCATAGTAAAAACACCACTATATGGCCTCCACCTTTGATTACCCAAAGCCCATGTCGAAGCTCCCATTGCAGGCTCCATAATTCTTGCAGCAGTCCTACTGAAAGTAGGAGGATATGGCATACTATGAATTACAATACTCCTAAACCCAATAACAGATAGCATATCCATTCATTATGCTGTCCTTATGAGGTATAATCATGACTAGCTCAATTTGCTTTCCTCAAACAGACTTAAAATCACTCATCACATACTCCTCTGTCAGCCACATGGCACTTGTATCATAGCCATTCTTATCCAAACACCTCGAAGCTACATAGGCACTACAGCACTAATAATCACCCATGGTCTTACATCCTCCATACTTTTCTGCCTAACAAACTCTAACTACAAATGAATCCACAGCCAAACAATAATTCTAGCCCAAGGCCTACAAACATTCTTCCCACTAATGGCCACATGATGACTCTTAGCAAGCTTGACTAATCTAGCTCTGCCCCCAACAATTAACCTAATTGGGGAACTATTTGTAGTAATATCAGCTTTTTCATGATCCAACATCACAATTATTATAATAGAAGCACATATAGTAATTACTGCCCTATACTCCCTGTATATGCTAATCACAGCACAACTAGGTAAATACACCCAACATATCAACAATATCACACCCTCCTTTACATGAGAGAATGTCATTATGTCATAACACATTTTAACCTTATTACTACTATAATAAGTAGTTATTATATTTATTAATAACTACATATATATACCTAATATTAATAGATCTAAAGAGAAAATTGTCACAATCCACTAATCCTAAGGAACGTTAGCATCCTACTTATATCAGCAGAATAATTATACTGAGAGAAAATCAATAAGAAAGCCATGACCTTAAATGCAACATTACACCAGTGGATTTGGATGGGTTTATATAGAACATTCCATCCAAATGCAGCATAGTGCACATTTTTTCTCAAATACTCATGGAAGGTTCTCAAGGATAGACTATACGGTAGGTTATATAACAAGTTTCAGTAAATTTAAAAGGATTGAAATAATTTGAAGTATAATTTCTGATGATAATGGTATGAAACTAAAAATCAATTAAAAGAAGAAGGCCAAAAATATCAAAAGTATATGAAGACTGAACAACATGTTAATGAACAACAGCTGTGCCAAGGAAGAAATGAAAGGAGAAAAAAAAAAAAAAAAACTACCTGAAGACAAATCAAAGTATGACACACCAAACTGTCTGGGATGTTAAAAAAAAAAAAAAAAAAAAAAATGTTTACAGCAATATTGTCCTATCTCAATAAACAAGAAAAAAAGTCAAGTAAGTCTAAACTTACCCCTAAATGAACTAGAAAAACAACAAAATAGAACAATAAGAAGCAGTCCCAAGATGGGGAAGAATAGAATGTGGAGACCAGTTTCTCCTTCACAAATGCATCAAAAGATTATTTGAATGTGTACAACTTCTACAAAACAACTTCTGAATCCTGGTGGAGGACACCAGACAGCCAGAAAGGCAGCCCAAATTCTTCAAAGGAAGTAGGATAGAATATAAAAGATGAAAACAGAGACAAAGGATTTGGGACAAAGACCCATCCTGAGGAAAGAGTCATGAAGGAGGAGAAGTTTCCACACAATAGGGGACCATTTCACAGGCAGGGCCTGTGGAGAGATTTGGAATCTCAGAGGCAATATAATTGGAAACAAACAAACAAAAAACACAAAATATGCACTTAGCCTCAACTACCAGGTGATGAACAGGGAGGTCTGGCATGCTGAGGTTCATGGGGTTGCAAAGAGTCAGACATGACTGAGTGACTGAACTGAACTGAACCAATGGAGAAGGGGCTCAGAGATTCATGTCCACGAGCAGTGAGTGGGAGCTTGATGTGGAAGCATGAGATGCATCATCCATCTTTAGGGTAAGTACTGGGTTTAAATGTTCTGAGGATAATCTGAAGGGCTTAATGTGAGACAGCTACCCAAACCATGGGATTGCCAGAGAGAGGAAAAAATGCACCATTTCCATAAAAAATCTCTAAGGAGGCATGGTGACCTTTGGAGCCCTCACAGAACAAAGTACTGCACCCTGGCAAATACCAAAGGAGAGTGAACAATTGTCATCTACCACCCTCCCTCCCAGAGGCAGAAGGGCAGGTGTACAACAGCCAGAGGCAGAAGGCAAGGGGCTGCTGTAATCTCAGCCCCAGAGGCTGAATTTTCCACCAAACTGTGAACAGGTTGCCTGTTGTAAACCAAGACTTCCTGGGATCCTGGGAGGTTCACATCAACCAGGACAAGGAATATCATAGCCTGAGATCAACACCCCAAAGGAGACACACAGCATACCAGGGACTGTGCCCTTGTGACCCACCTAGGAAACTGAGTTGTCAGGACCAGGGAGATTCATAACGTGTATGGCCCAATTGGGACAGTGCACTCACCAAGAACTTGCTCACCTGAGCAGCTTGGACTTGGGAAGGGTATAAAATGCACAGCGATTCTGTGACCTTAAGGAGCACCCAAGAAGCTGAGTGTTTTAGACCTGGGAAGTGCATTAAAGGCAGGGCCCACTTCAGACAGTGCCCTCACAGAGCACACGGGAGCTTGAATAGTGTGGACCCAGGAGGTACAAGATGACTCGGGCTGTGGCAAACCCAGTGAGTTCCATCCAAGGGGAGCACTCCTCGCACATGCCAGCAGAATTTTTTTGCAGTGTCCCTCTTTCTCCACAGCACAACTGAGCAAATGAAGCCTGAATAACTGGCTACCTGTGCTCACTAGTGTCTGGGGGAAATTAGACACTGAAGAGACTTGCAAACAGAGGAAGCAAAAATAAGCAAAGAAGGGAAAACCACCTAGGAAGTGACAGGTGCAACACATTAAAATCCTGAAGTTAATGATGAGACTATGCACTTGAGGGGCAAATACAGAAATTAAAGACAAGTACAAGCCAGAACAAGGGACTATCTGAAACTGAACTGACCCAACACTGCTAACATCAGCCTCAGAGAAATTCCTAGATATATTTTTACTATTATCACTTTTTCTTTAATTTTTAAAATTTTAGATTTTTATTTCTCCTCTAGGTTTCATTTTTATAGCCTATTATTACTGTTCTAAATGGACCCTACATTTTAAAAACATATATATATATACAAAATTAATCCTTATATATATATAAGGATTAATTAATTTCCTTTTTTACATTGCATTTTTGAGACTCTAATCTCTAATCTAGGTCTTTAATGTTCCCCATTTGATATTTGTTATCAATTTTCTACCTTTAAAAACCTAATCTTTTGTATGCATTTTCACTTAGTGATTTGTCTACTGGCTTGATTTCTCTCACTCTTTTGACTCTCTTATTTCTCCTCCTCGTCATCTCTATCTCCCTCCTCCCTCTTTCTTCTCTATATTACTCTGTGAATTACTCTGTGTGTTTTTGGCTGTGGAGAGTTGCTTCAGCATTAACCTAGGGCCTTTGGTTTCTGTGCTGTGTGGATGGAGAAGTCTTGAGGTTAATGTAAGAGGGGGACTGAAACCTGAGGCAGGAAGCTCAACTCCAGAATGTTAGACCATCATAGAACTCCTGACCATGGGGAATAAAAATAGGCAAGAGCTAACCCAAAAGTCTCCATACCTATACTGAATCCAAGCTCGATGGCCCAAGATGCAGCAAGTTCCAGTGAAATGCCCCCACATTGATTCTCCAGCAAAACAGGAACACAGCCCTGAACATTAAAAGATGGGCTGACCAAATTCATACCAAACTCAAAGACACCTGAAAACTCTTTATTGGACACTTCATTACACTCCATAGAAAAGAGATACAGATCCACTCATCGGAACACAGACACATATTCCGCCAACCAGGAAAACTTGGCAAGCCACTGGTCCAACCACAACCACAGGGAGCAGACTTCAAAATAAAGAGGAACCATGGGCACCAAGCCTGTAGAAAAGGGGCCCCAAACACAGAAATCTAAATGAAATGAAAGCACAGAGAAATATACAACAGGTGAAGAAATATAATAAAAATCCATCAGTCCAAAGCAAAAAAAAAAACAGCAACAAGAACAGCAAAAAAAAAGAAGTGGAGGAGACAGGGAGTCTACCTTAAAAATAATTCAGAATAATGATAGTAAAGATGAGCCAAAATCTTGAAAGATAATAGATTCACAGATAAACAGACTGTGACACAGATTGAGAAGATGCAAGATATCCTTAATAATGACCTAAAAGAAGTAAAGAGGAGTCAGTCAATAGTATACAATGCAGGAACTAAGATTAAAAACACTCTGGAGGGAACCAACAGCAGAATAACTGAAGCAGAAGAAAGCATAAGTGAGGTGGACAGTAAAATGGTGGAAATAAATGAAGCATGATGGGAAAAAAAAAAAGATTTAAAAGAAATGAGAAAAACTGCAGAGATCTCTAAGACAATGTCAAATATCCCATCATTTGAATTATAGATGTCCCAGAAGAAGAAGCCAAAAGGAAAGGACATGAGGTAAAACTTGAGATAATAATTGAAAATTTCCCTAAAAGGCAGAAGGAAATAGCTACACAATTTCAGGAAACTCAGAAAGTTCCAAATAAGATAAACCCAAGATGAAACACACCAAGATTCATAGTAATTAAACTAGCAAAAATTAAACACAAAGAGCAAATATTAAAAGTAGCAAGCAAAAAGAAACAAATAGCTTACAAGAGAATCTTCATAAGGATAATGGTTAATCTTTCAATAGAAACTCTTCAGGCCAGAGAGAATGGAAGGACATATTTAAATTAATGAAAGAGAAGAAACTACAGCTAAGATTACTTTATCCAGAAAGGACTTTATTCAGATTGGAAAGAGAAATTAAAAGCTTTACAGTTAAGCAAAAGCTGAGATAATTCAGCACCACCACACCAGTTCTTCAACAAATTAAAAGGGATTTTCTCTAGATAAACACACAAAAAAAAGTTTATAAAAACAAACCCCAAACAAAAAGCAAATGGTAACAGGATCATACTTATCAATAATTACATTAAATGTAAATGGGCTAAATGCTCCAAACAAAAGACAAAAACTGGACAAGTGGATTAAAAAAAAAAAGTATACATGCTGTCTACAAAAGATTCTCAAACCTAGGGACATATACAGACTGAAAGCAAAGGGATGGAAAAGAATATTTCATGCAAAAGGAGATCAAAAGAAAGTAGAAGTAGCAATACTCATATCAGTCAAAATATACTTTGAAATAAAGACTGTGATAAGAAACAGAGAAAGACACTAAATTATGACCAAGGGTTCAACCCAAGAAGATATTACAATTATAAATACATATGCACCCAACATAGGAACACCTCAATACATAAGGCAAATGCTAACAAGTATGAAAGGGGAAATTAACAGTAACACAATAATAGTGGTGAACTTTAATACCCCACCCACACCTATGGATGAATCATCCAAACAGAATTAAGTAGGAAACACAAGCTTTGAATAACACACTAGACCAGTTAGACCTAATAGATAGCTAGAAGGCATTTCGTCTAAAAAACATGGGTTTCACCTTTTTCTCAAGTGTACACAGAGCATTCTTCAAGATAGATCACATCCTGGGCCACAAATCTAGCTTTGATAAATTTTAAAAACTGAAATCATGTCAAGCATCTTTTCTGTTAACAATGAAGCACGATTAAATATCAACTACAAAAAAAAAAAAAAACTATATAAAACACAAACAAATGGTGGCTAAACAATATGCTTCTGAATAACTGATATCATGCAACAAATCAAGTGAGGAATCAAAAAGGAAATCTAAACATACATGGAAACAAAGATGTGTATAAGAGACAGCAATGAAGCACGATTAAATATCAACTACAAAAAAAAAAAAAAACTATATAAAACACAAACAAATGGTGGCTAAACAATATGCTTCTGAATAACTGATATCATGCAACAAATCAAGTGAGGAATCAAAAAGGAAATCTAAACATACATGGAAACAAATGATAATGGAAACATGACAACTCAAAACCTATGGGATTCAGAAAATCAGTGCTAAGAGGGATTTGTTCAGAGCAATACAAGTCTACTCCAGAAAACAAGAGAAACATCAAACAAACAACCTAGGTTTCCATCTAAAATAACTAAAGAAAGAAGAAGAACGATAACAACAACAAAAGCAAAGTTAGTAGAAGGAAAGAAATCATAAAACTCAGCATAAATAAAAAAACAAACAAACAAACAAACAAAAATAAATGAAGGAGACTACAGCAAAGATCAACAACACTAAAAGCCAGTTCTTTGAGAAGATAAACAAAACAGATAAACCATAGCCAGACTCATAAAGAAAAAAATGATAAGATCAATAAAATTATAATTGAAAATGGAGAAATCAGAACAGATAACATAGAAATAAAACAGGTCACGAGAGAGCTGTGAGGAACTGTATTCCAATAAGGACAAGTTGGAAAATATGGACATATTCTTAGAAAAATATAACCTTTGAAAACTGAACCAGGAAAAATAAAAATATATGAGCAGAGCAACCACAAGCTTGGAAATAGAAACTGTAATAAAAAAATCTTGCAACAAACAAAAGTCCACGACCAGATGGCTTCACAGGCAAATTCTACCAAAAATGTAGAGAGCTGATACCTCTCCTACTCAAACTCTTCCAGAAAATTGCAGAAGAGGTTAAACTTTCAAATTCATTCTGTGAGGCCACCAACACTCTGACCTGAAAACCAGAAGAAAAAAAAAAAAAATGCCACAAAAGAAGAAAACTACAGGTCAACATAATAGATGAACATAGATGGTAAAATCCTCAAACAAAATTCTACAAAATANCCTCTCCTACTCAAACTCTTCCAGAAAATTGCAGAAGAGGTTAAACTTTCAAATTCATTCTGTGAGGCCACCAACACTCTGACCTGAAAACCAGAAGAAAAAAAAAAAAAAAGCCACAAAAGAAGAAAACTACAGGTCAACATAATAGATGAACATAGATGGTAAAATCCGCAAACAAAATTCTACAAAATAGAATCCAAGAGCCTGTTAAAAAGACCATACATCATGACCAAGTAGGTTTTATTTCAGTAATGCAAGGATTCTTCAACAAGGTATTCAGGGCTGGTCCACTGGGATGACACAGAGGGATGGGATGGGGAGGGAGATAGGAGAGGGGTTCAGGATGAGGGACACATGTACACCCATGGCTGATTCATATCAATGTATGACAAAAACCACTACAATATTGTAGCACACCAGGCTTTCCTGTCCACCACTAACTCCTGGAGCTTACTCAAACTCATGTCCATCAAGTTGGTAATGCCATCCAGCTATCTCATCCTCTTTCCTCCCCTTCACCTCACAGCTTCAATCTTACCTAGCATCAGGGTCTTCTCCAATGAGTCAGGTCTTCATATCAGGTGGCCAGAGTTTTGGAATTTCAGCTTCAGCATCAGTCCTTCCAATGAATATTCATGACTTATTTCCTTTAGGATGGACTGGTTGAGTCTCCTTGCAGTCCAAGGGACTCTAAAGAGTCTTCTCCAACACCAGAGTTCAAAACCATCAACTCTTCAGCACTCAGCTTTCTTTATAGTCCATCTCTCACACCCACACATGACTACTGGTAAAACCATTGCTTTGTCTAGATGGACCCTTTTGGCAAAGTAATGTACTTGATTTTTATCATTCTGTCTAGATTGGACACAGCTCTTCCTCCAAGGAGCAAGCGCCTTAATTTCATGACTGCCATCACCATCTGCAGTGATTTTTGGAGCCCCACAAAAAAATAAAGTCTCTCACTGTTTCCATTGTTTCACCATTTATTTCCCATGAAATGATGGGACTGGATGCCATGATCTTAATTTTCTTGATGGTGAGTTTTAAGCGAACATTTTAACTCTCTTGTTTCACTTTCATCAAGAGGCTCCTTAGTTCTTCTTCACTTTCTACCATGAAGGTGGTGTCACCTGTATATTTGAGGTTATTTATATTTCTCCTAGCAAGCTCAATTCCAGTTTGTGCTTCATCCAGACTGTCATTTTGCATGATGTACTCTGCATATAAGTTAAATATGCAGGGTGACAACATGCAGCCTTGATATATTGCTTTCCCAATTTGGAACCAATCTCGTATTCTATGACCAGTTCTAACTGTTGCTTCTTGAACTGGATGCAGATTTCTCAAGAGGCAGGTCAGGTGGTCTGGTTTTTCCATCTCTTGAAAAATTTTCCAGTTTGTTGTGATCCACACAGTCAAAAGCTTTGGTGTAGTCAATAAGGAAGAAGTAGATGCTTTTCTGGAACTCTCTTGCTTTTTTCAATGATCCAATGGATGTTGGCAACTTGATCTCTGGTTCTTCCACCTTTTATAAATCTAGGTTGAACTTCTGGAAGTTCATCATTCATATACAGGTGAAGCCCGACTTGGAGAATTGTTGAGCATTATTTTGCTAGCATGTCAGATAAGTGCAATTGTGCAGTAGTTTGAACATTCTTTGGTATTGCCTTTCTTTGGGATTGGAATGAAGACTGACCTTTTCCAGTACTGTGGCCACTGTTGAATTTTCCAAGTTTCTTGGTATATTGAATGCAGCACTTTAACAGCATCATGTTTTAGGATTTGAAATAGCTCAACTGGATTTAAATCATATAGCCTTTCTATGTAGATGATCACATCATTTGCAAATAATGAGAGTTTTACTTCTTCTATTCCAATCTGGATTCCTTTTAATTATTTTTCTTCCCTGATTCTTATGGCTTTTATTATGTTGAAGTATGTTTCTGCTTTGCCTGCTTTCTGGAGAGTTTTTATCATAAATCTTTGCTGAATTTTATAACAGGCTTTCTTTGCATTTATTGAAATAATCATATGGTTTGATCTTTCAGTTTGTTAACATAGCATATTACATTGATTGATTTTCAAATCCTGAAGAATCCTTGCATCTTGGAATAAAGAAACAAAAAAGCTGCATATAGATAACTATAAAACACTGATAAAATGAAAGTCAAATATGACACAAAGAAATGGAAAAATATACCATGTCTGTGGATTGGAAGAATCAATATAGTGAAAATGTTTATAGTACCCTAAGCAATCTCTGAATTTGATGCAATCCCTATCAAGTGACCAACGGCATTTTTCACAGAGCTAGAACAAATACTTTCACATTTTGTAGGGAAAGAAAAAAATCCTTAAATAGCCAAAACCATCTTGAGAAATAAAAATGAAATTGAAGTAATCAACCTTCCTGACTTTAGATTATACTACAAAGCTACAGTCACCAAGTCAGTATGGTACTGGCACAAAGACAGAAATATAGATCAGTGGAACAAAATAGAAAGTCCAGAGATAAATCCACACACCTACAGAAACCTTATTTTTGACAAAGGAGGCAAAAATATACAATGAAGGAAAGACAGTCTCTTTAAGAGCTGGTGCTGGAAAAACTGGTCAANACTGGCACAAAGACAGAAATATAGATCAGTGGAACAAAATAGAAAGTCCAGAGATAAATCCACACACCTACAGAAACCTTATTTTTGACAAAGGAGGCAAAAATATACAATGAAGGAAAGACAGTCTCTTTAAGAGCTGGTGCTGGAAAAACTGGTCAATTGTGTGTAAAAGAATGACACTAGAATCACTTTCTAATGCCATAGACAAAAATAAACTCAAATGGATTAAAAATCTAAATGTAAGACCAGAAACTATAAAACTCTTGGATGAAAACATAGAACACTCTGTCACATAAATCACAGCAAGATCCTCTATGACCCACCTCCAAGAATAATGAAAATAAAAGCAAAAATAAACAAATGGGACCTATTTAAACTTAAATATTTTGCACATCAAAGGAAACTATATACAAGGTAAAAATATAGTTTTCATAGTGGGAGAAAATAACAAATATTACAACTGACAAAGATTTAATCTCCAAAATATAAAAGCAGCTTATGTAGTTCAATATCAAAAAAATGAACAACCGAATCGAAAAGGGGTCAAAAGAACTAAATAGACTTTTCTCAAGAAGACATACAGATAATTAATACACATGAAAAGATGCTCCATATCATTCATTATTAGAGAAATGCAAATCAAAACCACAATGAGGTAGCATCTCATGCAGGTCAGAATGGCAATCATCAAAAAGTCTACAACAATAAATGCCAGGGAGACAGGAGAAAATGGAATCCTCTCGCAGTGTTGGTGGGAATGAAAATTGATACAGCCACTTTGGAGAACAGTGTGGAGATTCCTTAAAAAAACTGGGACTAGAACTGCCATATGACCCAGCAATCCCACTGCTGGGCATACACCCCAAAGAAACCATAATTTAAAGAGACACATGTACCTCAGTATTCATCTCTGCACTATTTTCAGTAGCTAAGACATGGAAGCAATCTAGATATCCATCAGCAGATGAATAGAAAAGGGAGTTTTGGTACGTATACAGTGGAATATTAGCTATAAAAAAACCCCACACTTTAATCAGTTCTAATGAGGGGGATGACTCTGGAGTGTATTATATAGCGTGAAGTAATTCAGAAAGACACAAATAAATATTGTATATTAATGCATATGTAAGGAACTTAGAAAGATGGTAACTATGATCCTATATGCAAGACAGCAAAAGAGACATAGATATAAAGAACAGACTTTTTTCACTCTGTGGGAGAAGGGAAGGAGAGATGAGTTGAAAAAATAGCATTGAAACATGAATATTGGTCTTCCCTGTTGACTCAGATGGTAAAAAAAAAAAAATCTGCCTGTAATGGGGGAGACCTGGGTTCGATTCCTGGTTTGGGAAGATCCCTTGGAGAAGGGAATGACTATCCAGTTCAGTATTATTCCCTGGAGAATTCTACAGACCTACTACCATATGTAAGATACATAGTAAGTGCAAGTTTTGATTCATGAATCAGGGCCTGTGCTCTGGGACAGCCCAGAGGAATGGGGTGAGGAGTGAGGTGGCTGGGGGGATTCAGACTGGGGGGACACATGTGTATCCATGGATGGTTCACGTCAATCTATGGCAAAAATCATCACAATATTGTAAACCAATTATCCTCTAATTAAAATAAATCAATAAAAGAAAGAACAAGAAAAGCTTAAAATCAGTAGAAGGAAGAAAATATTTAAGATCAGAGTGTAAATAAATGAAACAACCACTAAAAATAAAAATATATTAATAAAACTATATTCTATTTATTTGAAAATAAGAAGAAAAATGACATATATTCAGTTAGGCCTACAAACACAACATGGGAGAAGGCTCTGATAAATAAAATAAAAAACCAAAGAGGGGAAGTAGCAATGGATACCACAGAGATGCAAAAGAATGTAAGACAATATTGTGAACAGATGGATGCCATTTAAGTGGACAGTTTAAGAGAAATGGATTAACTCTTAGAATCATACAGCTTTTCAAGACTGAATCATGAAGTGGAAAATCTGAATAAGCTGGGCATCCATAAAAATATTAAAAGAAGAGTAATAAAAATTTTCCAAAAAACCAAAAGCTCAATGACCTTCACAGGAGAATTATATCAACCATTCAAGATTTATCTATACGTCTCAAACTCTTCCAAAAAAATTAAGAGGAGGAAACGCTTCCTAACTTATTTTACAAGGCCAATATTACCCTGATAACAAAATCAAAGACAACACACAGAGATAATATTACAGGACAATATAATGAAGATAATTCTCATATATATTAGCAAAATGCACATATTAAAAGGATGAGGATGAGAATATATTAGCAAGCTGCATATATTAAATATTAGTAAACTAAAGCCTCAAACAGAGAACATTGAAAAGATTGTATGCCATGATAAATTGGAGTTTATTTCAGAGATGTCAAGATAGTTCAACATTCATAAATCAACCAATGTGGTTCACCATATCAACAAAATAAAAATCACATGATCTTCTCAATAGATTTAGAAAAAAGAAAAAAAGATGACAACATTCAAGACCCATTCATGTTTTCAAAAAATCAGCTCTCAGTGAAACAGGCACAGAAAAATGTATCTCAAGTAACATGGGCTACTTATCACAAAATCACAGCTAAAATCAGATTCAGTGGTGGAAAATTGAAAACTTATCTTTAAAACCAGGATCAAGACAAAGAAGCCCATTCTCACCTCTCAGCATAGTATTAGAAGACCTAGTCAGAGAAATGAAGCAAAAAGAAAAAAAAAAAAATCCAAGTGGAAATGAAAGTAGTAAATCAGATAACTTTTCAAAACCTTAAGGAACAGTTGGATTTTTCTTAACAGCACTGAGGAACATCTATTAGTGACATTTTGGAAAAAGAAACATTCTGAAACTTGAATAGATTAAAAAAAAGATGTAGGGAGCGCTGTCAGGGTCAAGTTAGGAAGACATTATAGTAATCTCGTTACAGTAACAAAATGAGTGAAATTGAGGATGCATGTGTACAGAATCAGAAACCATTCAAAAGGTCAGATTAAAACAGAGAGAGAAAAAAAATCTAATTAATTAGTTTTTGTCACCTGTAACAATACAGGAAAAGAACTATTTTGTTGTTTCCACATTTCATTTGTCTTTTTAAGAACTGAAGAAAAGGAAGGATCATTGAACAATTACACAGAAATTAATTCTAAATCAATCATCAGCATATGTTCTTAGGCTAGAACCTCAGTGAATTTCAATGCACCTTAAAAATGCCCCAAATACTCTCTGAGCTTCTTGCCTCACAACACTGTGGAGAGGCAAAATGAAACGACTGTGGAACATATATATATGCCAAGCTGAAGGTTATACGTGGTTGCTTTTCTCATGACAGTAGATATATATATATTTTTTAATAGCAAAAATGTAAACCATTTCAAGGAGGACATATTCCACAAGCTATTGATTCAATTATGATCTTCTTCATAAATAGAATAGTCTTCACTGAATACACTCTGAAGGCTTTTTTATTTCTTCTTCTATCTCTGAGCTTCTTGCCTCACAACACTGTGGAGAGGCAAAATGAAACGACTGTGGAACATATATATATGCCAAGCTGAAGGTTATACGTGGTTGCTTTTCTCATGACAGTAGATATATATATATATTTTAACAGCAAAAATGTAAACCATTTCAAGGAGGACATATTCCACAAGCTATTGATTCAATTATGATCTTCTTCATAAATAGAATAGTCTTCATTGAATACACTCTGAAGGCTTTTTTATTTCTTCTTCTAATATAGGTTGATTTTATCCAGTACTAAACTAAAAAGTGATAGTAGCTGATTAGCTTTTTGGCATAAATAAATGTTATAAAAATTGTTGATGACCAAGAGAAGATAAATTTGGGTGCAAAGTTTTAACATCCATATTTAGAACAAATATGACTAAATATATTAAATATCACTCTAGCAGAAATGTGGATACACTAAACATATATATCCAGCCTGATAAGTAGGTGTATGTCTGTTTACATAGATGTCTGTTTCACACGAATGTAAAATTGATTTTAAAAAGAATAAAATTAGGTTGATTATGATTGGAGCAATTTATGTAATGAACTGGACATGGAACAACAAACTGGTTCCAAATAGGAAAAGGAGTACGTCAAGGATGTATATTGTCACCCTGCTTACTTAACTTTATATGCAGAGGACATCATGAGAAACGCTGGGCTAGAGGAAGTATAAGCTGGAATCAAGATTGTTGGTAGATATGCCAAACTTCAGATGTGCAAATAACATCACCCTTATGGCAGAAACGGAAGAAGAACTAAAGAGCTTCTTGATGAAAGTGAAAGAGGAGAGTGAAAAAGTTGCTTAAAGCTCAACATTCAGAAAACTAAATTCATGGAATCTGGTCCCATCACTTCATGTCAATTAGATGGGGAAACAGTGGCTGACTATATTTTTCTGGGCTCCAAAATCACTGCAGATGATGATTGCAGCCATGAAATTAAAAAATGCTTACTCCTTGGAAGGAAAGTTATGACCAACCTTCAGTTCAGTTCAGTTCAGTCGCTTAGTCGTGTCCGACTCTTTGCAACCCCATGAATCGCAACACGCAAGGCCTCCCTGTCCATCACCAACTCCCAGAGTTCACTCAGACTCACGTCCATCAAGTCCGTGATGCCATCCAGTCATCTCATCCTCTGTCATCCCCTGCTCCTCCTGCCCCCAATCTCTCCCAGCATCAGAGTCTTTTCCAATGAGTCAACTTTTCACATGAGGTGGCCAAAGTACTGGAGTTTCAACTTCAGCATCATTCCTTCCAAAGAAAGCCCAGGGCTGATCTCCTTCAGAATGGACTGATTGGATCTCCTTGCACTCCAAGGGACTATCAAGAGTCTTCTCCAACACCACAGTTCAAAAGCATCAATTCTTTGGCACTCAACATTCTTCACAGTCCAACTCTCACATTCATACATGACCACAGGAAAAACCATAGCCTTGACTAGACAGACCTTAGTCGGCAAAGTAATGTCTTTAATTTTCAATATGCTATCTAGGTTAGTCATAACTTTTCTTTCAAGGAGTAAGCTTCTTTTAATTTCATGGCTACAATCACCATCTGCAATGATTTTGGAGCCCCAAAAAATAAAGTCTGACCCTGTTTCCACTGATTTCCCATCTATTCCTCATGAAGTCATGGGACTGGATGCCATGACCTTCATGTTCTGAATGTTGAGCTTTAAGCCAACTTTTTCACTCTCTTCTTTCACTTTCATCAAGAGGCTTTTTAGTTCTTCTTCACTTTCTGCCATAAGGGTGGTGTCATCTGCTTATCTGAGGTTATTGATATTTCTCCTGGCAATCTTGATTCCAGCTTGTGTTTCTTCCAGTCCAATGTTTCTCATGATGTACTCTGCATATAAGTTAAATAAGCAGGGTGACAATATACAGCCTTGATGTACTCCTTTTCCTATTTGAAACCAGTCTGTTGTTCCATGACCAGTTGTAGCTGTTGCTTCCTGACCTGCATACAGATTTCTCAAGAGGCAGATCAGGTGGTCTGGTATTCCCATTTCTTTCAGAATGATCCGCAGTTTATTGTGATCCACACAGTCAAAGGCTTTGGCATA
>SJYX01001808.1:220426-234339 GCA_006410675.1 Oreotragus oreotragus | reverse complement strand
TGCGATTCATGGGGTCGCAAAGAGTCGGACACAACTGAGCGACTGAACTGAACTGATAGGCAAATTAAGTGCTTTGATTATTAACTGAATTTTGGGAAATTATTAGTATGCTGAGAAATTATTTCTTAGGGTTATATGAGGTTTAGTTTAAGGAAAATGGGCTTTCCTACTGGCTCAGAGGGTTAAGAATCCACTTGTAATGCAGGAAACCGGGGTTCCATTCCTGGGATGGGAAGATTCCCTGGAGAAGGAAATGGCAACCTACTTCAGTATTCTTACCTCGAAAATTCTGTCAGAAAAGGAACCTGGCAGGCTACAGTTCAAGGTATCACAAAATGTCTCATGCGACTGAGCGACTAACTTTTTCACTTTCAGTGAAAACTGTAGAGTATCTGTGATTTGTCTTTAAGTACTGTGATAGTTGGACTGAGAAGAAGGCTGAGCACTGAAGAATTGATGCTTTTAAACTATGGTGTTGGAGAAGACTCTTGAGAGTCCCTTGGACTGCAAAGAGATCCAACCAGTCCATTCTAAAGGAGATCAACCCTGGGATTTCTTTGGAAGGAATGATGCTAAAGCTGAAACTCCAGTACTTTGGCCACCTCATGTGAAGAGTTGACTCATTGGAAAAGACTCTGATGCTGGGAGGGATTGGGGGCAGGAGGAGAAGGGGACGACCGAGGATGAGATGGCTGGATGGCATCACTCATTCTGAAGGAGATCAACCCTGGGATTTCTTTGGAAGGAATGATGCTAAAGCTGAAACTCCAGTACTTTGGCCACCTCATGTGAAGAGTTGACTCATTGGAAAAGACTCTGATGCTGGGAGGGATTGGGGGCAGGAGGAGAAGGGGACGACCGAGGATGAGATGGCTGGATGGCATCACTGACTTGATGGACGTGAGTCTGAGTGAACTCTGGGAGTTGGTGATGGACAGTGAGGCCTGGTGCGCTGCGATTCATGGGGTCACAAAGAGTGGGACACCACTGAGCAACTGAACTGAACTGAACCTCTTACTGGTACTTAAGTAATATGGATCATATTTTTATTCTTTATGTTCTTAAAGAGAAAATTATTTTTAAAATAATGTAAGATACAAGAAATTATTTATGTGACCTTATGTCACAATAGCAGCACCAAAGATCAAGAAAAAAAGATCTTTTAGACTGAGTTAAAAAAAAAAAAAAAGATTATGCATACTTGAAACTTCTGAAATGATCCTGGTTATATCATAGACATGGTTGATGTTTCTGGAGAAATAAGCTTACTGTATTCACAGCAGTGTCCTTTGTGCACAGTGCAATTTAGTTCAGTCACTCAGTTGTGTCCAACTCTTTGTGAGCCCATGAATCACAGCACGCAAGGCCTCCCTGTCCATCATCATCTCCCAGAGTTCACTCAAACTCACGTCCATTGAGTCAGTGATGCTATCCAGCCATCTCATCCTTTGTCGTCCCCTTCTCCTTCTACCCCAATCCCTTCCAGCATCAGAGTCTTTTCCAGTGAGTCAACTCTTCTCCTGAGGTGGCCAAAGTACTGGAGTTTCAGCTTTAGCATCATTTCTTCCAAAGGACACCCAGGGCTGATCTTCTTTAGAATGGACTGATTGGATCTCCTTGCAGTCCAAGGGACTCTCAAGAGTCTTTTCCAATACCTCAGTTCGAAAGCATTAATTCTTAGGCTCTCAGGTTTCTTCACAGTCCAACTCTCACATCCATACATGACCATTGGAAAAACCGTAGCCGTGAGTTGACGGAGCTTTGTTGGCAAAGTAATGTCTTTGCTTTTGAATATGCTATCTAGATTGGTCATAACTTTTCTTCAAAGGAGTAAGGGTCTTTTAATTTCATGGCTGCAATCACCATCTGCAGTGATTTTGGAGCCCCNAAAAAAAAAAAAAAGATTATGCATACTTGAAACTTCTGAAATGATCCTGGTTATATCATAGACATGGTTGATGTTTCTGGAGAAATAAGCTTACTGTATTCACAGCAGTGTCCTTTGTGCACAGTGCAATTTAGTTCAGTCACTCAGTTGTGTCCAACTCTTTGTGAGCCCATGAATCGCAGCACGCAAGGCCTCCCTGTCCATCATCATCTCCCAGAGTTCACTCAAACTCACGTCCATTGAGTCAGTGATGCTATCCAGCCATCTCATCCTTTGTCGTCCCCTTCTCCTTCTACCCCAATCCCTTCCAGCATCAGAGTCTTTTCCAGTGAGTCAACTCTTCTCCTGAGGTGGCCAAAGTACTGGAGTTTCAGCTTTAGCATCATTTCTTCCAAAGGACGCCCAGGGCTGATCTTCTTTAGAATGGACTGATTGGATCTCCTTGCAGTCCAAGGGACTCTCAAGAGTCTTTTCCAATACCTCAGTTCAAAAGCATCAATTCTTAGGCTCTCAGGTTTCTTCACAGTCCAACTCTCACATCCATACATGACCATTGGAAAAACCATAGCCGTGAGTAGACGGAGCTTTGTTGGCAAAGTAATGTCTTTGCTTTTGAATATGCTATCTAGATTGGTCATAACTTTTCTTCAAAGGAGTAAGGGTCTTTTAATTTCATGGCTGCATTCACCATCTGCAGTGATTTTGGAGCCCCCCCCAAAATGAGGTCTGACATTGTTTCCACTGTTTCCCCATCTATTTCCCATGAAGTGATGGTACCAGATTCCATGATCTTTGTTTTCTGAATGTTGAGCTTTAAGTCAACTTTTTCACTCTCCTCTTTCACTTTCATCAAGAGACATTTTAGTTCCTCATCGCTTTCTGTCATAAGGATGGTGTCATCTGCATATTTGAGGTTATTGATATTTCTCCCAGCAATCTTGATTCCAGCTTGTGCTTCCTCCAGCTCAGTGTTTCTCATGATGTATTCTGCATAGAAGTTAAATAAACAGGGTGACAATATACAGCCTTGACCCACTCCTTTTCCTATTTGGAACCAGTCTGTTGTTCCATGTCCAGTTCTAGCTGTTGCTTCCTCACCTGCATATAGGTTTCTCAAGAGGCAGGTCAGGTGGTCTGGTCTCAGCTCTTTCAGAATTTTTTACAGTTTACTGTGATCCACACAATCAAAGGCTTTGACATAATCAATTAAGGAGAAATAGATGATTTTCTGGAACTCTCTTGCTTTTTCCATGATCCAGCAGATATTGACAATTTGATATCTGGTTCCTCTGCCTTTTCTAAAATCAGCTTGAACAGCTGGAAGTTCACAGCTTATTGTTTAAGCCTGTCTTGGAGAATTTTGAGCATTACTTTACTAGTGTGTGAGATGAGTGCAATTGTGTGTTAGTTTGAGCATTCTTTGACGTTGCCTTTCTTTGGGACTGGAATGAAAACTGACCTTTTCCAGTCCTGTGGCCACTGCTGAGTTTTCCAAATTTGCTGGCATATTGCGTGCAACACTTTCACAGCATCATCTTTTCAGGATTTGAAATAGCTCAGCTGAATTTCCATCACCTCCACTAGCTTTGTTCATAGTGATGCTTTCTGAGGCCCACTTTACTTCACATTCCATGATGTCTGGATCTAGGTGAGTGATCATACCATCATGATTATCTTGGTCATGAAAATATTTTTTGTACAGTTTTTCTGTATATTTTTGCCACATCTTCTTAATATCTTTTGCTTCTGTTAGGTTTGTACCATTTCTGTCATTTATCGAGCCCATCTTTGCATGAAATGTTCCCTTGGTATCTCTGATTTTCTTGAAGTGATCTCTAGTATTTCCCATTCTGTTGTTTTCCTCTATTTCTTTGCATTGATCTCTGAGGAAGTCTTTCTTATCTCTCCTTGCTATTCTTTGGAACTTTACATTCAGATGCTTATATCTTTCCTTTTCTCCTTTGCTTTTCGCCTGACTTCTTTTCACAGCTATTTGTAAGGCCTACCAGACAGCTATTTTACCTTTTTGCATTTCTTTTCCATGGGGATGGTCATGATTCCTGTCTCCTGTACAATGTCACTAACCTCCATCCATAGTTCATCAGGCACTCTGTCTATTAGATCTAGTCCCTTAAATCTATTTCTCACTTCCACTGTATAATCATAAAGGATTTGATTTAAGTCATACCTAAATGGTCTAGTGGTTTTCCCTACTTTCTTCAATTTAAGTCTGAATTTGGCAGTAAGGAGCTTTGTGCACAGATGGCATTACACCGAGGATGTTTGAATAAATATAATCATAGAAACCTAGACCTGAATACATTCTCAGAGACTACTGAGACTTATTATATTGTTCATGAAGAACCTAAGAACTGAAAAATAATTTGACTTACTGAAGGTAATAGCTGCTTAGTGATATAGCTGAGACCAGAATATAGCCAAAGGTTTCTCTTAAAGTGTTATATTATTTTCCCCTCAAATAAGAGTTATGGTTAGTTTCAGTTAATCTTGAAAACAGGATGAAAAATGCATGGTCATATATTTTATAAATTAATCAGCTAAAAATAGAGTCATATGAAGATTACAAAAATAAATATCTATTTATACTTGTAACTATAGTTATGGTTCTGTTAGTACAGGAGAATAAAATATGTTTTTATTTATAAATAATTTATGATGGTATAAAATATCAAACACATAAATGAAGTTATCCAAATACCTGCCTGCAAATATTAATATAAGTATGAAATTGCATTTTCTTTGGGAATCTAATTTCATTTGTTTTTGCTGTTCAGTCATTCAGTCACGTCTGACAAAGGGACCCTATGGACTGCAACATGCCAGACTTCTGTGTCCTTCCCTATCTCCCGGAGTTTGCTAAGATTCATGTCCGTTGAGTCAGTGATGATATCTAACCATCTCATCCTCTGCTGCCCCCTTTTCTTTTTGTCTTCAATCTTTTCCCACATCAGGGTCTTTTCTAATGAGTCAGCTTTCCACATAAGACAGCCAAAATATTGGAACTTCAGCCTCGACATTTTTTTCCAATGAGTATTTGGCTTTAATTTCCTTTAGGATTGACTGGTTTGATCTGGCAGTCTAAGAGACTATCAAGAGTCCTCTCCAGCACTACAGTTCAAAAGTATTTATTCTTTGGCACTGAGCCTTCTTTATTGTCCCACCTTCACATCCATACATGGCTACTGGAAAAAACATAGTTTTGACTATAAACACTTTTGTTGGCAAAGTGATGTATCCACTTTTTAATACACTGTCTAGGTTTGTCATAACTTTCTTTCCAAGTAGCAAATGTCTTTTATTTTCATGGCTCTATTCACTGCTCTTGGTGATTTTGAAGGGCAAGAACATAAAATGTCACTGCTTCCCATTTTTTCCTCTTTTATTTGCCATGAAGTGATGGGACTGTATCCCATAATCTTGTTTTATTAGTGTTGAATTTGAAGCCAATTTAATTTGCCGTCACTTAAAAGACAAATTCCTAACCTTTGAGCTTGGAATTTGATTAGCTGGATGTGACTGTTCTCATTCACCATTATATAGAAATATGCAAAAATGAAGAAAAATAATATAAATGTGGAGTGATAAATGTTCACTATTTTCTTGTAGAAATTAACTCGATATAATTAATAAAAGCCATATATGAAAAAAACTATTTATAAATAAACCAGCAATAGACCTATGAAAGGGCTTCTCTGGTGGCTCAGATGGTAAACAATCTGCCTGCAATTTTGGAGGCTCAGGTTCATTTCCTGGATTGGGAAGATCCCCTGGAGAAGGGCATGGCAACCCACTACAGTATTCCTGCCTGGAGAATCCCCATGGACAGAGGAGCTCGACAGGCTACAGTCCACGGGGTTGCAGAGAGTCAGACACGACTTAGTGACTAAGTACACACACAGAATTATGAAAGAGAACAATTCATTGTTTCCAATAAATGCTAACCCATAAGAGGACTGGGACTGAGCCTTTATGTGGAGTGGCCAATCTATTACTCCTTCTTGCTCCAGCTCCAAAATTATATCTGTTTTGCATTCATTTAGAAGAAATGAAAATTAATAAAGACCATGGAATCCTAAAAGATATGGCCAACTACAAGTAAGGGCAGAGAGAGTAAGACAACTGTTAGCGGTGTATTCTATATACTTTATTTTCAATATTTCTTTCTTTTCTTTTCTTTTTCTTTCTTTCTTTTTTTTTTTTTTTTTTTTACATGTTTTTGTGTTTTATTCCTTCTTTTACCAGGTAATAATAAGGTCTAGCTTTCCTTTCCCTCCCTCTGGAGGATCACCTTGTTCTGATGTACTTGCCTGGAGGAGGGTTTCTTTATTTCCACTCCTGGAACATTTAAGGTCACCAGGTATGGGTGTGCAGATTGTACAATGCAGAATCTGGAAGAGAGTTCATCTTTTCACTGTTTTCAATATTTTCAATATTTCAATTCAAATACATAAACTGCATGCCATGCCACTTCATATCCTACACAGAAATATGATCTCCGTTTCCTCACAGATTACAAAGCAGAATGAGTAAGGGAAATTTAGCAACAGACCTGAAGAATTGATACTTTTCTGTGAGTAGGAGGAGGGATCTTAAAGGATAACATATCAGTATTTCTCACTTTCTCCATGTAATAAGAAGAACAGTTGTCTGCTATGAATGATAGAGTGGAGATAGGGTATGGCACTTATGAAGATTCATTAAAGTTTAAAATAATCATCTTTGGGAAACCACTTTGTAGATTAATACTGAAGGTTCTGCAGGTATTTGAGACCTTGCTTTACATTTAGAAAAGAATCAGTCTATCCATTTAATTGCATTTCTACATCACATAGGAACAAGGGAGACCAATGGCAGCATTTAGTATGGTTTGAGAGTAAAAATTTGGCTGTGTTTCTTAAATTGAGAGTGGTAGGCAGTGTAATTTCAAGCTACTGGTGTAGGGCAGATTCATATCAGAAGTTAGAGTAGAAAGTAGGCTGAGTAAAAAGGGAGGAAAATACAATGGAAGAATATAGCATGAAATAAATGTTAAAAAGTACAATAAATCTAGAAAGGTGACTTTAAAAAATTGTTTGGAGATGGAAGTGTAAAAATGATTTTGTAAATCTAGTTTTGAATCCATTTCAAAAAATGTGTAAAATCTGGCTATAGGGAATTAGACGTGGGAGATAAGCAAAAGATTTTAGATAGGTCGTCCTCATGGTGATAAAATAACTCCAGCCCCAGGAGGTGAGCTGAATAATGAAGAAGCACAAGAGCAGAGCATAATTTCTACAGAGGATGTTGATGTATAATCAGATTAGTATTAAATTACAGATTCAAGAAAAGTGAGAAAACATGTATTTCAAAGAAACCTGCACATTGAAAATGAGCAGTGGAGTGATGATGAGAAAGGTACAACAGGATATCATAAGGTTGCTGTCTCCAATTCCACTCTGAGGCTGATCAGGGGTCCACAAGTGTTCAGTGCCCAGTGCAGAAGGCTTCAGGAAGTGACAGTTCAAAGGCTTCCTTTTTCATTTTGTTCAAAGCAGATAGCTTCTTTCTTAATTAGTTTCTCTAATTTTAATAATTATTACAATTTTTTTTGTCTCTCAAAATGTCCAATAATTCTGGTTACTTTCTTTGTTTTAATAAATAAAAACCCTGGGCATTTTAGAAAGCTTAAAGTTGACTAGTTAATATTTGAAGACTTATGCTACAGAAATAAGACACTATGTCAAATATAAATTATGTGGATAAATATTAGTTTGTAAAATTATTTGTGCTAATGAAAATTTGGCCATAATTTAAATAATTAAATAGTAATACAAGACTATATATTGTTTTATACCTATTTTGTATGAGTTAAAGTATAAAGCATGACTTTATGATTTCATACAATTTCAAAGTGTTTCAGCATAATGTAAAATACTTAAATGTGTGAAAACTAGAATTATACTAACAACATACTAAAAGTAAAATATATTATTTCTTTATATGATATATTCAAGGAACAAAATGATTGCACCAAAGCTACAAAAGCAGTTTTCACTGGATGGTATAATTATGAAAGTTATTCTCCCCCCCATCCCCATGGGCTTTCACACTTTACAAAGCACAGATGGGTCAAACTGAAAACAGTATGATAATAAAATCAACCTAACTTAATTAAAAATCACATTAAATGCAATTGGTCTTGCATTTCAGTTCAGTTCAGTTGCTCAGTCGTTGTGTGACTCTTTGTGACCCCATGAACCACAGCACACCAGGCCTCCCTGTCCATCATCAACTCCTGCAGTTCACCCAAACTCATGTCAATTGAGTCAATGATGCCATCAAAACATCTCATCCTCTGTTGGCCCCAGTACAATGGATACTAGCACAATATTTTAAATTAACTGCACTTAAAAAAAAATAAAAAGAATAGAAGAGTACATAATATAACCTTGAGAAAAGAAAACAAGGATGGAACTGAGAGGGTAACAGGCAGGAAGGCCAGGGGTCTCCAAACGGAGGAAATAGCCTGCAAGTGTCAGACATTTTCTCTCTCTT
The DNA here is from genome assembly GCA_006410675.1 of Oreotragus oreotragus. NCBI lineage: Eukaryota > Metazoa > Chordata > Mammalia > Artiodactyla > Bovidae > Oreotragus > Oreotragus oreotragus. The sequence goes on along the minus strand of SJYX01001808.1, from coordinate 225,896 downwards.
AAGCGGCAGGAGAAAACAAACTAGCGATATTTTTTTCCTTCTCTATACAAATTTAAAGGAGGTTTTTCTTAAGATTCTGTGTTGCCATAATGATACCTGGTTTCACCTCAAGTTAACCAATGCCTTTTTCTTATGGAAATGTTTATCTGAAGCTATGCTAATGTACTATGCATTTACCCCAAACTCTGTCTTCAAGTCCGTTCTGCCTTTTGGGCTCAACCTACTTGATAAACCAGTATGTTACACTCCGATATTGTTCCTCTAATCTGTGTAAATGAAACTATTTATATGGTGATCTGCCCTTCTTCAAGATTCAAGTTAATCATTTTATGGCCCAAGATCAACCATTTGGAGCCAAGGTTATCCCACAATACTCTTATGGGTGTGGGGCCTGGTGCCATTCTAAGTTTTGAAACATTCCTTTCTTTCATTAACAGACTGCTGGTGACTATATAACATCCAGCTGAATACTAGCAGACGGGTACTCTTTCTGCCCCCTTCTGATGCCTATGTCAGAAGCTTTCTCTATCTCCTTTATACTTTAATAAAACTTTATGACATAAAAGCTCTGAGCGATCAAGCCTTGTCTCTGGCCCCGGATTGAATTTTTCTCCTCCGGAGGCCAAGAATCCCGGCATCGTAATTCAACAACCTTTCACTAAGATGGAGAAGCTGTATACCTTCAGCAAAAACAAGACAGGGAGCTGACTGTGGCTCAGATTGTCAGCTTCTCACAGCAAAATTCAGGCTTAAACCGCTAGGGCAGCCAGGTACGACTTAAATTAAATCCCCTCTGAATATGCAGTGGAGGTAGCAAATAGATTCAAGGGATTACATCTAGTTAACAGTGTGCCTAAGAGTTATGGATGGAGGTCCATAATNACTTAAATTAAATCCCCTCTGAATATGCAGTGGAGGTAGCAAATAGATTGATTCAAGGGATTACATCTAGTTAACAGTGTGCCTAAGAGTTATGGATGGAGGTCCATAATATTGTACAGGAGGCAGCAAACAAAACCATTCCAAAGAAACAGAAAAGCAAGAAGGCAAAGTGGTTCTCTAAGGAGGATTTACAAACAGCTGAAGAAAGGAGAGAAGTGAAAAGCAAGGGATAAAGGGAAAGGTACATCCAACTAAATGCAGAGTTCCAAAGAATAGCAAGGAGAGATAAGAAGACCCTCAATGAACATAAAAGTGCATAAAACTAGAAGGAAACAACAGAAGGGGCAAGGCTAAAGATCTTTTCAGGAATATGGGAAATATCAAGGGAATATTTTGCCCAAAGATGAGCACAATAAAGGACAGAAATGGTAGAGATCTGCTAGACACTGAAGAGATCAAGAAGAGATGGAAAGAGTACACGAAAGAACTGTACAACAAAGATCTTCATGAGCTAGAGTACTACGATAGTATGTGGTCAGTCACCCAGAGCCAGACATTCTAGAGTGGCAAGTCAAGTGGGCCTTAGGAAGCACTGCTAATTTAATAAAGCTAGTGGATGTGATGGATTCCAGTAGAGCTCTTCAAAACCCTAAAAGATGAAGCTATCAAGTTTCATTCAGCAAATCTGGAAGACCCAGCAGTGGCCATAGGGCTGGAAAAANATTTTTTTCCTTCTCTATACAAATTTAAAGGAGGTTTCTCTTAAGATTCTGTGTTGCCATAATGATACCTGGTTTCACCTCAAGTTAACCAATGCCTTTTTCTTATGGAAATGTTTATCTTAAGCTATGCTAATGTACTATGCATTTACCCCAAACTCTGTCTTCAAGTCGGTTCCGCCTTTTGGGCTCAACCTACTTGATAAACCAGTATGTTACACTCCGATATTGTTCCTCTAATCTATGTAAATGAAACTATTTGTATGGTGATCTGCCCTTCTTCAAGATTCAAGTTAATCATTTTATGGCCCAAGATCAACCATTTGGAGCCAAGGTTATCCCAAAATACTCTTATGGGTGTGGGGCCTGGTGCCATTCTAAGTTTTGAAACATTCCTTTCTTTCATTAACAGACTGCTGGTGACTATATAACATCCAGCTGAATACTAGCAGACGGGTACTCTTTCTGCCCCCTTCTGATGCCTATGTCAGAAGCTTTCTCTATCTCCTTTATACTTTAATAAAACTTTATGACACAAAAGCTCTGAGCGATCAAGCCTCGTCTCTGGCCCCGGATTGAATTCTTCTCCTCCGGAGGCCAAGAATCCCGGCATCGTAATTCAACAACCTTTCAGAACACAAGTGGAGATGACAACAGAGATTGATGGAGGTGATTGGAAAGGGGGAATGCATATCTTCCAAAACACTGTACAACAGCATGTTATTTATATATAAAGTATACTGCATATACTTTCCAAAATTTAAAAAAAAATACTAATTTAAGTTTTTAAGTAATGCATATTTATTTATATAAAAAAGAACTTCCATAGTTATATATTTATGATATATAAATATCTGCAGAAATATTGCACCTTCTTCAAAAATATTCATTACTTAAAATGATGTTTGTAATCATATTAGCAAATATGATCAAGATTCTTCATGACTCTAAATGTAACACATCATTTTTCAAAGAGAAAATATAATTTTTCAAAATAAAGTAAGTATGATATTCAGCTCATTTTTTTATTTTTATTTTTTTTTAGAAAATAGCAATGTTTAGTATCTTTCAGAAAGTCACAATTCACTCAGCTTTTTTTTTTGAGATATAACTAATATTAAATTTGCTTTTTTGTAGTTCTTGATGATAAAATATGATTAGGATTTCATTGCTGTAAATTTATTCAGAAAGATCTTCCATTTACCTAAATAAGAAACCTGTCTTGTAAAAGAAGACCAAATTATCCCAAACATTCCACATACTCATTTGTTCCAGCGGAGATTTTTGAAAGGATGCTCACATGATAGTTATCAGGTGCTTCCTGTTGGCAGATACCTTATTTCAGAAACACAGACTTTGTGATGTCTCCTGTAATATATTCTGTAATTCTATTTTCATTAAAAAAAGACTCTACATGTAAATTAAATTTATAGAAATAATGATTCAGTGTTTAAGTACCTATATGGCAAGTTTTAGGAAAAGCAAATAAACACAGCCAAGTTAAAAATCATTCAGTGAGATGATTTATTATTGAAAAAATAAGCTGACTTTAGCTATAGTTTCTCTGCTGGGTGCTGCTCTATAGAACAGTTATAATAAGTCAAACAATGAGTGAATAGAAAATATAATTATTTTAACTTCCTAAGAATAAGCCCCTGAGACTTCTCTTTCACTCTGTGTACTTATGCATGCAAGTCTCTTTTATCAGTAAAGGTATTTTATGCTATACTGACTGCACTGTATTTATTTATTCCTGAAAACAAATCTGAGATCAGATGGATATTTGTGGTCTAGTTTTAAGTTTGAATATTATGGATTTGTAGACACATTGTTAGGTTTTCAGCACATTCTGCTAAAAGAAAACTCTACTACCTGACCATCTTAGAAAAGCCCATGGAAAACATGTTTTGTGTCCTTAGGAACACCATTTGTGATTTTATCAGTAACTGCTATATCATTTAAAATATTTTATTTTCAAAATTCTAGTGTTCATTTTGAGACATAGAAATAGTTTTCCTTTTGAATCATTGTTGCTAAATCCATCTTATGAAATAAATTTGCTTAACAGGCATTCATGGATAGGGCTGTACAATTTTTTAAAAACCAATATACCTTTTTTCACCTCCACTTACATTAATCAAAAGTTTGCAAGTTTTAGGAAAAAAAAAGTTGCTAGAACTAACCAAGTAAAGGAAGTGGGAGAAGAGAGAGAAGATAGGAAATAAGGTGAAAGAAGAGTGGGGGCAAGGAGAAGGGTCTGCAATGACAGACGAAGACAATAATCTGAAAGAAGTATAAGGAAAAGCAGCACCATATCTTCAAAATACAGTTATCTTGGGCTTCCAAGGTAGCACTAATAGTAAAAAAATCTTCCGGCCAATGCAGGAGATGCAAGAGATGTAGGTTTGATGCCTGGGTCTGGAAGAACCCCTGAAGGAGGTCATGGCAACCCACTCCAGTGTTCTTACCTGGAGAATCACATGGACAGAGGAGCCTGGCAGGCTACAGTCCTTGGGGCTGCAAAGACTCAGACATGACTGAAACAACTTAGCATGCATGCACAGTCGTCTTGGTATTAAATCTTCCAGATAGCTTGTGGGCATTTACCACCTAATAAACTGGAATGGACATCAAAATGTTCAGAAAAACAAAACAACAACAAAGAGAATAACTAAAAGGAAACACAAATTTAAATGTTCATGTTTCTGAAGTTTCTCCATGGATTTAACAACTACCTATTAGCTCTATTTTTATAAGTTAAAAATGCCATGAAATACCTTTTTATGTAGTGTCTTGGATTCACAAAGTTATAACAACTTTGTTGCTTACATATAGATTTTTAAATAGGTTAACAAGAGTGATTATTTCCTAAGGAAAACCATTTTCAAATAATTTGTTTCAAATTTTCAATCAAAAAATGATTTTGTGCTAACTAAAGTGAATACTATCACACACTTCAAGCATGAGGCCTTTCTGCTCATCCCCCAGGTGGTGAACAAAGAATCTAGCAAGCCAAAGTACTTTCTAAGAACAGTGCTTCCTCAGAGGGAAGAGGTCAGGAAAGGATGCCTAACTCAACCTATGTGTATGTCAAAGTTTTCAGCAGAGTCAATAGAAAGAGCTTTGGGAAGCTCACTGTCTGTGAGTCTCTTCCAATGATTGCTCTTGAATATGAGGCTAGGAACTGGGAAGAAAGCTTAATGCTAGGGGGGCAGGTTCAGGAGAGAAGATAATGTGACAAGAGTGGAAACATCTCATTATTCTTTATTTCAGTGCAACTCAGTTTCAGCAAAGAGCAGAATGCAGCAGGAGGGAGAAAGAGGTGTGTCCCGGGCTAAGCTATAGTGTCAGCTTCGCTGAAACAGATTTGACTATATGCATAGGCAACTATATGTTCATTAATTGACAACTAGCAGCCTGCATAGTTAGAAAAAAANGTGCAACTCAGTTTCAGCAAAGAGCAGAATGCAGCAGGAGGGAGAAAGAGGTGTGTCCCGGGCTAAGCTATAGTGTCAGCTTCGCTGAAACAGATTTGACTATATGCATAGGCAACTATATGTTCATTAATTGACAACTAGCAGCCTGCATAGTTAGAAAAAAACTGCCTCAATATTTTCATGAAATTGTGAGAAACATCAAAACTTTGTGTTTTTAAAGATGTTTATAAAAATACAAAAAAAATGAAGACAAATGCTCATAAAGTAAGGTGATATTTCACACAGCAAGACTTAACTTTTGACCCACTGTCAGAATGTGCAACAGATAAAGTGAAAAACGCAATAGACTAAGAATCAGGAGATCAGTGTTTCCATCTTGCTGTTGCCACTAGATATCTGACCTAGAGCATCTCAGTGTCTTTTTTTTTTTTT
>SJYX01001808.1:179543-216612 GCA_006410675.1 Oreotragus oreotragus | reverse complement strand
AACAAATACCAAAAAGCAAAGATTAAAAATTTAGAGTAGAGGTTGGATTTTCAAAAATACAATAATAAAGAAAAGAAGAAGAACAAGAAGAAAAAAAAAGTCACGAGAATTATTTAAAAAAAAACAACAGCAACAACCACAAATTAAATATATAGATGGCATTTGCTTTAAAAATAAGGTCTTTTTTTAATTGAAAAGTGATAGTAGGTTATAAAAATAAAAATTAAAGGAGAAATAGGGGACTTAGAAATTTAAAAAAAGTTTTAAAAAAGGAGAAGAAAAAGAAATGAAGAAAAAACAATCAAACAACAACATCAACAACAACAAATAAAGAGAATGGTCTTAAAAATAGTAAAGATATTTCTGGGACTTTCTCTGGTGTTGTGGACAGTGTGGAGTCACTTCCAAGGTGGTTCCCTCTGTTTAGCTTCTTCTGTTTGCTGGTCTCTTCAGTGTCTGATTTTCACCCTGACACAAGGGTGGCGGTGGTGGACACTTTTTTTTTTTTTTTTAGGCTCACTTGTTCACTCGCGCTGTGGGGAGGGAGGGGTGCTGCAAATAAACAACACTGGCGTGTGCTCTCAATATCTCAGCCACGCTGGGCATCCCCTGCACACGGTGCACACCACTCAGGCTCTACTTTGCTCTTCCAGGAACCGTCTGAGGCCGGCTGTAGGCTGCATGCAGCTCCCCAGTCTAAGCTGCTCAGGCTTGGCTCTCAGGTAGCCCTCAGAGGTGCAGATTCGGTTGGGCCTGCATTCTGTGCCCTTCCCAGGACCGAGTAGCTCAGGTGCTTGGTGAGTGTGGTTGCTGCAACTTATCACCTTTCCCTCCTGCTCAGTTTTCTGGGTGTACCGCTGGCGCCCTTTGTCAGGCAGATGGTGACTGTCCAGAACCCCAAAAAGTCTTAGTTAGCAAAGAAACCTGCTTGCTGTTTGGTAGGTAAAGTCTCTCCAGGGCTGCAATTGCCCCATTCCAGCCCTTACGGCTCTGGCTGCCTGTCACCGGAGGGAGATGGTCTATAGCCGGCTATTTCTGTTCTGTCCTTTGTTCTGTGTGCGGTTCTGGCGGTGTCTTATGTTAGAGCTTTTTGCATGGTAGGTATTCCACAGTCTGGTATGATAGAGCAAGTTAGTTTGCTCTGGTTACATTTGGGCATTCTGGCCTGATTCTTAAAAAGCACTGCAGCCCACACTTCACTGCCCAGCCTCCATTTGCTAGTGGCAGATGCAGTCATCTGCGCTTCTTCTCCATTGGGGGAGTTACCTTTGGGCTCGTAATCTGTTGGTTTTATTTATTTATTTATTTATTTTTCTTCCCTGTTATATTGACCTCTGTGTTTCCAAGGCTTGCCACAGACTCGGCAGTGAGAGTGTTTCTTGGTGTTTGGAAACGTCTCTCTTTTTAAGACTCCCTTCCCGGAACGGGACTCCCTTCCCAGGATGGAGCTCCCTCCCTACCTCCTTTGACTCTTTTTTCCTCTTTTATATTTTTCCTACTTGATTTTGAAGACAATGATCTGCTTTTCTGGGTGCCTGATGTCCTCTGCCAGCATTAAGTTGTTTTGTAGAATTTACTCAGCATTGAAATGCTCTTTTGATGAATTTGTGGGGGAGAAAGTGGTCTCCCTGTCCTATTCCTCCACCATCTTAGGATTGCCCCTCTTTTTGTTGTTGTTGTTGTTGTTGTTTTCTCTCTCTTTCTCTCTTTCTCTTTTTTTTTTTTTTTTTTTGAACATTTTCCTCTGTAAAATGAGGTACTGGTTGATCTCTAAAATCCTGTCCAGTGCTGAAAATCTATATACTTTGAATTCTATTTTCTAACAGCATAGATAGATTTATGTTGATCTATTCATGTGTACATTTCCAGTCTTTTATGAGTAGTGCTATGTTCCATTATTTTGACTGACAATGTTTATAGGTATACACTGTGTGACAGAAGGACTCAAAGTGATTCATTCAAAAATCAAAATCCCCACCATTGCCAATTAGCAAAGGCCCTAATCAATGAAGTGCCCTGAAGATACTGTGATGCTACTATTTCCTCAGGATGTGTTTCTAAGGATGTTTATTTGACCAAGAAAGAATGCATACACAGAGAAACAATCACTTAGAATTTCAATAACTTGTGGAATAAACATGTTCTTTTGAGAGCAAAATTACAGTTTACATTGCTTCCTTGTATACTTATAATACACATAGAAAAGATGAAAAAAGATTAGTGAATTACAGAGATTACAAATAAGCATTCATGAAATTGTGTACTCATGTGAGCTAAAGTAATATGCATAAATATACCTAGGTTGTAATGACTCAGTTGAGAGAGAATAGACATGCTTATCTATATAAAATAGTATATATACAATTGTATTCATATAATTATATGTCATCATATGTAACACAGATGTATGTGATGGAGAAAGAAACACTATAATTATCTATTGAACTTATTATGTGATTCCAAGTTTTAGTTTCAGTTTTATCTCAAAATCACTGGTATGCCTGTGCCATAGTATCTTTTAGAAATATTGGTATGTTTAAGTTAAATTTTAATAAATGTGTCCAATTTATGCTGCATTTTACAACTTTAAAATATAAGTGACAAATGATATTTCAATAATACCTTTGAAATATGATACAAATAGTGTAGTTTTGCCCTCATTAACCCATTTATCTAAGGCACAGTGTTTAGGTGAAGGTCGTGAATTTGAAACCAATGCCAACTTCACTCTGCTGTGTAGTTACAAGCTTCATTACTGGTGTCTTCAAAAGTTTTTTTCCAAAAGGCTTTCTTTTATCCAGAAAGAACGTAGATAAACTAGCAACAAATATTCATGTATGCATCAAGAATGGTATACTAACAATAGTCTGTACTGGCATAGAATTCAAGTTTACACCTACAAGACTGCATTCAACATATGATCCAACCCATTGTCTATGGACCAACAAAAGCAAATTGTATTTCCTTTTTCTCCATTTATTTTTTCACTTCACTCCTAAGTACTCTATTATATAATTTAAGAGTTTTACCATTCTGAAATAAAAATTGACTTGAGAATAGCATTGAAATATGTGTACTATCATGTAGGAAATGAATTGCCAGTCTGTGTTCAATGCAGGATGCAGGATGCTTGGGGCTGGTGTATGGGGATGATCTGGAGGGATGATGGGGCATGGGAGGAGGGAGGGGGGTTCATGTTTGGGAGTTTGTGTACACCCGTGGTGGATTCATGTCAATGTATGCCAAAACCAGTAGAGTACTGTAAAGTAAAATAAAATAAAATTAAAAAAAAAAGAAAAAAAAAAAAGAAAAATACTATGCATGCATGCTTAGTCACATACTCACGTCTGACTCTGCAAACTTTTAGATTGTAGCTTGCCAGGCTTCCTCTGTTCATTGGATTTTTCATGAAAGAATATTGGAGTGGACTGCCATTTATTTTTCCAGGGAATCTTCCTGAACCAGGGATCCAACCTTCATCTCCTAGGTCTCCTGTGTTGCAGGCAGATTCGTTACTTGCTGAAGTCATTTGAAAACATACTTATCCAAGTTATTATAATACAGATGAATATTCTGAGTTTTAAAGAGTATAAGTGACTCTCTACTGCTGCTGCTGCTGCTAAGTCACTTCAGTCATGTCCAACACTCTGCGACCCCAGAGATGACAGCCCACCAGGTTCTGCCATCCCTGGGATTCTCCAGGCAAGAACATTGGAGTGGGTTGCCACTTCCTTCTCCAGTGACTTTCTAGAATCACATAATTTACTAGTATCACAGTTGAAACATTGGTCTCATGACTTCAAATGTAGCAATTATCTTTTAGTCTTTTATTTAATTGGCTAAAATAAAAAACAGTTATTCTAATATGATCTTCTTGTTGGTGTAAAAATTGTAAGTTTATTCAGTAAGTTAGAGTTATAATTTTTACAGAAAGTAGGTTCTTGCTCAGAAGATGAAATTAATCAAGTGAGAAAGGAGAAGTTATGGGTTTTAATGATTGGAAATAGACCCACTAATCTAGAAACTTTCTTACACAAATGTCCTAGAGACTATTCTCAGGACTTTTCAAGTAGGGAGTAATACAGTCACCAGTCAACCTTATAAAGACAAGTGGCAATTAGCAGAGGCTTTTCCCCTCACAGACTAATGCATATTTACAACCAATAAACAGAAACATAAAGGGTGATCCTATTAAGGACATAGGTAAATGGGCAGTAGGGCTTTTAAATGCTCAGGAAGGTAGGTTTATGCAAAGTTCACAATTTGAAAAGACAGAAAGAAGGTTTTATTTATTTATTTTTGTTTTTGTCATAATTTTTATTTTATTTTTTATTTTTTTTTTGTATTTATTTATTTTGTTTTAAATGGCATAGTTATATGAGCAGAATAATTGCCTGATATTTGACAAAGGAGCACTGATTAAGAACTCTTTTGTGTTGGCCTTTGGCCAGTTTTGCACAATTTGGAGTCTGCCCAAATGCAGGGTTTGTAACAAATCTCAGGGTTTGTAACCAGATCATTTGACATATACAGAATGAACTTATTTAAAATGTATTCAATTAGAACACTTATACTAAAATCCCCACTTTTTTTGGTAGGTCAGTATAAAACCAAATATAATTTAAAACTTGTTATATAGTCAGGACTAAGTATGTGACAATATAGACTTTACATTTTTAGCACTTTATTTTGAAATAATCTTGTACAAAATTCATGAAAGATAAAGTGAATGTTTAATAGCATCAATATAAATTAGCTTGATGAATTTATCTTCACACCGAGAACAATATCATCCATATGACTGGTATATCCATAGTATGATAGCTTGAATGTGCCAGTTTTTGCCTCTGTGCTGCTCATTTTGCTTTTTAGCCCAATCCATTTATAAAAAGCCAACTATCAGCATGACATGCTGTATGCCATTTGGATTGTCTCCATGTTCAGCCTCTGAGTTGATTCATGTTTTCATCCTAATGAGATAGAAGACTGTAAGTAAAAATTGAAAGAGAAGACCTATTACCCTAAACCCTCTTTGCAAGATACTGGAACACGTACCCAGTTAAGTTGATGCTTAACTAAGAGAATACATTCGTGGGAATGAAAAATCTCCCCTGACTTTCCCCCAAAGCCAACTGCACTGGGAGGTGGCAGCTTTCAGAATTGTCAGGAGTAGGTAATGGGGTGCTGTTATCTGGTGGAAGATTGTGGTATAGCCATGGAAGATGCTGTTCCCGAACTACATTACACTTGATGCTGACCTAATTTCATTGATGACAGACCTTCATGAGGAATTCCTTGGCATCCTTGTAAATACTTTGAGAGTGTTACACTGAGAATGTATATGAGCAAATTTTGGCAACAACCTATAAAATATAGGTTATTATTGATAATATGACACTATTTTATTCTTTGGCTATTAAAGACTATGGAAACTTATTTGTTAATACTTTAACTTTCAAAGGAACACTTTACATCTTCCTGTATCAATCACTTGAGTAACACTTCGCTGTTCTTAATCTTGTGTGACAGTGTCCTGCAACACCACTCTTTACCCTACAACCCTGGGGAACTCCTCTATTGTTGGACAACTCAGGGGAGCACGGCAATGCAAAGACTCGCATGGGATTCAGGGCAACAGTCTGAAATGTAGCACCTTGGTTACTCTGGACATTTTAGGATTATGGAACTAATCTGCCAGTATTTCCCAGTCCCACTAGATCAAACATGCATTCTTCCAGCAGCTCACTAGAGGACCAAGTTATCCAATCAAAGTCGATTGTTGAGAGGAAAATGGAGACTTCTAATTTGTGAGCAAAGTGCAGCATTTTTGAATGACATTCCTGGGACTGATGAATGGTGGAAATATTTATTAATTCAATCATTAAAATTTTAAATTTTTTGAAAGGAGAATGCTAATTCCATTAAACACTAAAGATTGGGAGAAAATTATCATTCATAAAACTATTAATACATTATTTTATTTGGAGCATTATACTCAAAGAATTGTTACTAATTTCCATCCAACTATCCCCTCAAATTATCATATATCTTAATATCCTACCCATTTGGACAATGCCTACAGGAATCTGCGTGCTTTTAGCTAGTAGAATTCTACAGTTTTCCTGTGTAGTTACACAGCCTTAAGACATAAAGTTAAGATTACTAAGATTTACTTATATTTATGCCCCAGTATGTTTTTACCAGGTGAATTTGTTAAAAAGTTTACATGAATCATTAAAACTAATATATTACAAGGAGGACAAAAAATGAGCTTTATGTAAAAATGTTCCAAATGTGGTGAAAGTGAGTTGCTAAAATAATTTAGTGAATGAGTATATAAATGCATTTTTTTAATGAAAGAAAGTAAAGGAATTCCATATTCAATGTGTTTTATAAGTATTAGTTCATTTTTAGACATTGCCATTCAAGTCGTAGATTTCATTTATTGAAGTTACATTTGTTTGTAAAAAAGATAATGACAAAATTATCCTTAAGCAAATAAATCATGCTATTATTTATAACTATAACCTACAGCTGCTGCTGCTATTGTCTGTTAATAAATATAAACATATATATTTTAATTCTAAAAAATATGATATGTTCTTATGTTTTCCTGTTCAGTAGCAAGTTAAATATTTGAAAGAGTTGTAAAAATTAGGTAAACTTTTAAATAATTATTATGCTAAGGCTTCTGCAATCTTGCTGTTGTTTTGCATCCAAAATTACAGATATAAATTAGGAAGACGTGTCCACCTATATATGCCAATCTATATTGAGCAATATCTCTTTACATTAAGAATATTAATTTTTTTCAGTTTTTCCAATTAAAACTCCTGAAGATCAACTGTACTTAGAATGTTTAGACTCATTGTTTAAATATGGAAATTATTAATTTCACAGATGATAAATTCCCATTGTGATACTATATTTGCTTGTCTTTTCAGAACGTTAAGATGATTTTTAAGAGAGACAACAGAGGGATGCATCATTATATATGAACAGATTTAAGCATAGAGAAATAATGTTAACTAAAAGTCACTGAGAAACATGGTCAGCAATGCAGGAAGTGAAAAACATGACAAAATAATAGAACACATGTTGTTTTAAATTCAGTATTCTATTTTGAGCAGGAGTAAATGCATAATTGTTATAATAATGAGTTGAAAACAGTTTTAACTTCATATAATGAAGCTGAAACTGAATTTGGATGTATGTAGTTTTTAGTAAAAATTCGTTGCAAAAATGTTTCTGGTTATGGCTGTGATATCCTTGGCCACCTCCTGCTTTATTGGAAAGCCTGCACAGAGTTGTTCTATAATAAAGAAGAAACAGGGTATTCTCTTTTTATTTTTTCTTTTATGTACCAAAGCATGATAGAAATCTCATCTTGAAAGCTCTGGAATAAAAACCTTATAAACTATACTACAACATTGTGGATAGTGAAATAACAAAGTAGTTTAAGATTGCTAACCAGCACTTGGAGGGCAAATCTTTTCAACATTCTCATTATGGATTTTTAATTCCTTGGAACATTTGGTTTGGATTCTAAAGCACAAATCACATAGTAGAGTATCTTATCTCTTTGTCTAAAGCCAGAGAAACCACACTGTCATGTTTTGGATGACCAATTCAAAAGCTGTAAATCAGTTTGAGCTTGACTTTTGCAGGGAATCTGGGACAGAGAAGACAATGATGATGATGAGGCTCCTAGAAAGGTTAAAGGCCAGCATAACATTGAGGATGAAACAGGGTTTGCAAATAGCTTCTCAACTGGGAAGTAAAACAGTATCTCCAGAAGCATTCTACATTAAATTTTCTTCTCCCAGGCAGATAAGTAACTTGACTTTGTTCTCAAAGAACACTTAACAATAACTGTGTTCCAATTATTATATGCATGTCAGAAAACATAAAAAAAAATAAATTATATTCTATAAATTTAACATTTAACTTATTTTTCTACTGTTTTACAAAGAATTTTATTTTCTAAACAATATAATATTAAAATACTAGAACAAAGTCACAAACTGCTTATACATATTATGATATATATATTGTTCCTGGCAAAGAACTCCTAAAACACTTGAAAAATAAAATGGTTAGGAGAATCTTCCTCTCTAACATTTATTCCTTGACCTCAGTCTTGACACAGAGCTATTGAAACCTTTGTAATTTTCCGAGTAATAGAAGCTTCTGTCATCAAGCTCCTAAATCCCTTGGAATATCCTGGGTGATAGGAATATCATTTGTTGTATAGGGTAGCACTTGGTGGGCTCTTACATGGGGGCTGATCACCAGAAAGACCAGCCGTTAATAGAAACTTGAGACTTTCATCTACTTCCCCCATTCTGCAGAGAGAGGAGAGGGGCTGAAAATTGAGTTAATAATTGATCATACCTCGGTGACAAAGCCTTCATTAAAACCCAAATAGTATCGGGTTTGAGGAGTTTCATGTTGGTGAACACACCTATATACCGGGAGGGTCGTGCACCCCAACTCCACAGGAACAGCAGCTCTTTCATTCAAGACCCTTATAAAACCTGTCCTATGCATCTCTTCATGGAGCTCTTCATCAGTATCCTTTATCATATCATTTACAGCATTCAGTTAAATCTCTCAGTGGTGTCTGACCCTGTGACCCCATGGACTACAGCATGCCAGACTTCCCTGTCCGTTACCAACTCCAAGTGCTTTCTCAAACTCATGTCCATCAATTTGGCAAAGCCATCCAACCATCTCATTCTCTGTTGCCCTCTTCTCCTCCTCCCTTTAATCTTTCCCATCTTCAGGGACTTTTCTAATGAGTCATTTCTTCTCATCATATGGGCTAAAGTATTGGAGCTTCAGCTTCAGCATCAGTCCTTTCAATGAATATTCAAGATTGCTTTCCTTTAGGATTGACTGGTTTGATCTCTCAGTCCAAGGAACTCTCAAGAGTCCTATAACACCAGAGTTTAAAAGTATCAATTTTTCAGTCCTCAGCTTGTTTTATGGTCCCACTCTTAGATCCATACATGACTACTGGAAAAAACCATAGCTTTAACTAGATGGATTTTTGTTGGCAAAATCATGTCTCTGCTTTTTATTATGCTATCTAGGTTTTCCACAGCTTTCTTTCTAGGAACAAGCATCTTTTCATTTCATGGCTGCAGTCTCTACCCACAGTGATTTTGAAGCCCCAAAAAATAAAGTCTGTCACTGTTTCCATTGCTTCCCCATCTATTTTCCATGAGGTGATGGGCCTGGATGCCATGATCTTAGTTTCCTGAATGTTGAGTTTTAAGTAAGCTTGTTCACTCTCTTTCACTTTCATCAAGAGGCTCTTTATTAACCAGTAAAAATAAATTAATGCTTTCCTGAATTCTGTGAGGTATTGTGCAAATTATTGAACCCCAGGAGGGGACTGTGAGAACTCTGATTTATAGTCAATAGGTCAGAAATACAGGTGACAACTTGAAACTTCCAATTACTAAGAAGTAATATTTCTTATTATTTAAAAAAGTATGAGTGATTTTTGTGAAATTGCTCTCATATTTATAAAATTATATATTTTGGCCAAAGAAAGAAAAAAGCCTTTGTAAAATAGAAGATAAATAGATCAAATGCTAAGTGGATTAAATTGAGGGTAGTCTTGTTGGACTGAGCCCTTAACTCATTGATATGAGTTTATGAAGTTGTGTCAAAATCAAATTGAAGTATAGGACGTTTGGGCTTCCCTGGTAGCTTAGCTGGTAAAGAACCTGTCTTCAATGCAGGTGACCCCAGTTTGATTCCTGGGTAGAGGAATTCCACTCAAGAATCCTGTATTCTTGGGCTTTTCTGGTGGCTCACATGGTAAAAAATTACCTGCAATGCAGGAAACCTGGGTTTTATCTCTAGTTTGGGAAGATCCCCTGAAGGAGGGCATTGCAACCCACTCCAGTCTTCTTGCCTGGAGAAACCTGATGGACAGAGGAGCCAGAGTCAGACACGACTGAGAGTCTAAGCACAGGACACAAAACACCCATCTCATATCACAGAGAACTGCTTTGTGTGGGACAAACCTCCATACACTTGATTACCAGTGACAGTGGTTCTTCATTTGGACAAACCTTAGGCACGCTCCTAAACCTTCTCCTTGGCCTATCTGTGCACTTATTTCCTTGTGAAATCTGGTTTTAACAAGATCCCTGCCAAGTCAGTTGAAAGAGAACCCTCAACTCTCAATACCTGATCAGCTTTTATATCTGATAAAGTTCATTCTCCATCATACTCTAGGCCTCAGCAAGAATTGTTAGGTCAGTGTAAACAGCCTTTCTCTTACTCCTGATATTTCCTCTTAATAATTCTCCACTCACTGCTTCCCACACTGCTCCTTCATTGTAAATTCTCACTTGTTTGTGATATTTTTTGGAACTGAGGCTAACTTTCTCCCACTTTAATATCCCTCTGCAGTGGTCTTTATCTACTATGATGGGCCTAAATAAAGTTTGCCTTATGATCTTTAACAAGTATCATTGAATTACTTTTTATTTAACATAGAAATGTTAGCAAAAAAAGCATTATTTGCTAGTAGTAAAAGGGGGCCACACAGGAGTCATAACTTTTTCTCTTGCACAATTATATAGAGGACTCAAGTTTCAAAATTAAAATGATTTAAATGTTTTAACTCATTTTTGTTATATGAGTTTAAAGACTATACCAACATGACAAATAGTTCACAAAGAATTCTCTATTAAAGTATTATTTTATCTACTTCTGTAAAACTCAAGCATTCACAAAATAATTTAAAATATTTAGAAAATAACATTGAAGAAAAAGTTTGTGAGGTCCATTATAGTAGACATGAAAAAGCAGCAAAATTCCAGGTTATTACAGTTGGCTTTTTGGTAGGGGGCATGCCTTAAAATGTCATGAAGCAACTGACATAGAATCAATTTCTTCTGCTCAGTAGGGAAGACATATTTTCAGTTAACCTCTAAGCTATTTTCTTCCCACAGCTTTTAAATTCAGATCCCTCCTACCAATGACCAAGAGCTGGGTAAAGAGAAGATTCCGAGCAAAGAGTCAAGACACAAAGAACAGTCCATTCCTACACATCCAGAAGTCAGTGTAATTTTGTTGAAAGTTCCTAAAGAAGAGCAAGCCTAACACTTCTGCATTGCATAGATCTCTGAAGAATGATATTAAGAAAAGCAGTAGCTAGATATTTGACACCTGCTTAAGGAAGACTCTATTTTAATCTTTGTTAAAAGTAGCTGAATTTTAAAATAGCTATCTCATCTAAGTTGTAGAGAATTAATAACCACGATGTATAAAGAACTGCAACAAATGACCAGAAACAAGTCAACCCATAAACAAATATCAAATTATGTGAAGTAAATAGAGACAAAAAAACAAACATATTAAAAGAAACCAATCTCAGTGACAAGACATAGCTTCCCTGGTTGTGCATGTCCATATTAGGCATGTATATGAATGCTATTAAACCGAAACTCATTAAATAATGTTATAATAAAATGTGCATGTGGTTTTGTGCTCCTCAGGGTGGACTTTTCTTAGAAAACCAAGGGTAAGGGCATGTGCAATAATGAACTTGCTACAGAACTGGAGACAATCAATCCAATAGCGATTCCTGGTCACTCAATTATGACTGCACCTATCCTCTCAAAGAACAACACTGTTAAGCCTACACAGAAGAGCTGGTTTTACCTCGCAAAAACAACCCACTCTACCTCTGAGAGTGTATTTTTGCTTTCATAAACGTTGCTTTACACTTAAGCCTGAAATGGAAGTTTGCAAATTTTTACTTGCTATGTTAATGACCGAGATTGCTGGTTCCAGTCTCCAATGACCTCCTCAGTTGGAGCTGTCTGACTCAATGCACATTAAGCTAGTAACATTAGTAACCAGAAAAACAAGAAATAGAGAGAAATACATTGAGATACAAATTTATATTCCATAAATATAAAATTAATTTAAAAGGTGATCAACATATTGGAAAATTTTTGGAGAAATGGATGATCCCTTATCCTGTTGGGAAAGAATAAATTGGCACATACGCTGTATGGTATGTCAGAGAATTTCTAAGATAATTCTAAGTTTTTTTAAACGTGAACAAACGTGTAGTTCTAGACAAATCACCTACATAAATGTTTATAAAAATGCATAGAAAATCCTTATAGGGATACTTATTGAATCATACTTTGTAAAGAAAAAAACTGGAAAAAAAAGTTCATCTGATGAGATGTAGCTATACTAAGGGATATACTAATAAATTATAATCCACCAATTAAAATAAGTAAATTAAGTCCCTTTGTATCAATATGTTTATAAAGATAGATGGGACAATTAAATTATTTAATAATAACAAATTATTCCATATAATTATAGACTTATAAAGCATATATTTGCAAAGTAGCAGTGAAAATGGACCAAGGAGAGCAATAGAGGATATTTCTATTTTTCCCAATTTATTGAAAAATTGTGAAGCTAATATAAGATGTATTTATATCTACTATTTGTGGCTATTTATAGATTTAATTATTTATATCTTTATATTTGAAAATTTAAATATTAAACCTTTATATTTATGTTATACACTACAATTTATTAAAGAATGATAAAATATGAAAAAAAGTGAAAGGTAAGACATTTTCAGTTATGTAGATTCACAAAAGATTTGTGGAAGAAAGGAAATTTAGTGCACACAGGAAAAAGAGATACTATACTGTAGAAAAATGACACCACTCCTCAAAAGTATTAAACAAGCAATATATATTTTGAATTAGATAACTAATGTCCTAGAATATTTCATAGCCACTTATGAGCAGAAGTGCTTTAGTATGCTATACCTGTCAAATACTAAAAATATCATTCCTTTAGCCATAGCTACACATTTACTTTGGATATAGTTATAGAATTACAAGTCATTCTTAACAAATTTTGCTTTGATTTTAAACATTAATGCTAAAAATGACTGCAATATTAATGTATACATATGTACAATGTATAATGAAATAAGAAGTATGTATATTGATATTTAAGGTCTTCCCAGGTGGCTCAGTCATAAAGAGTCTGCCTGCTAATGCAGGAGATGTAGGAGACCCAGGTTTGATCCCTGGGTTGTGGAGATCCCCTGGAGAAGGAAATGGCAACCTGCTCCAGTATTGTTGCTTGGAAAATCCCATGGAAAGAGGAACCTGGCAGGCTGTGGAGCCTGGCAGGCTACATTCCATGGAGTCACAGAAGAGTCAGACACAACTGAGTAACTGAGCATGCATGCATGATAATATTAAATCAATCAATCAATTTGTGTTACTCAGTTTCTCTAGTAGAATTTTGATTTTTTGCTTTAAATTTCAATCCAAAGAAGAATTTAAAACTGACTAAAAAGCAGTGTATACACTATTGGATTATTTAATGACACAACTTGGTGTATAATGCCAGTTTCATGATGTTATGTCTGTTGTTCAGGGGCTAAGTTGGCTCCAACTGTTTGAGATCCCATGGACTGATGTCAGGTTTTCCTGTTCTCCACTATCTCCAAGAGTTTGCTCAAATTCATGTCCATTGAATTGGTGATTCTATATAACAGTTTCATCCTCTGTCACTCTCTTGTTTGCCTTCAATCTTTCCCAGCATCAGGGCCTTTTCCAATGAGTAGCTCTTCATATCAGGGGGCCAAAAGTATTGGAGTATCAGGTTCAGCATGAGTTCTTTCAATGGATATTCAGGGTTTACTTCCTATAGCATTGACTGATTTGATATACATAATTTGTTTGCCCACAATTTCTAAGGTTCAGTATTGTAAAATAATACAATTGATTAGTTATATTATTTTTTGTCTTTTTTTAATTTAAATTTATTTATTTTAATTGGAGGCTACTCATTTTACAGTATTGTATTGGTTTGGCCATACATCAACATCTGCCACAGGTGTACACGTGTTTCTTATCCTGAATGACCCCCTCCTTTTTCCCTCCCCATCCCAACGCTCTGGGTCATCCCAGTGCAATAGCCCTGAGCATCCTGTATCATGTATTGAACCTGGACTGGTGATTTGTTTCATATATGATATTATACACGTTTCAATGCCATTCTCCCAAATCATCCCACCCTCCCACTCTCCCACAGAGTCCAAAAGACTGTTCTATACATCTGTGTCTTTTTTGGTGTCTTGCATACAGGGTTATTGTTATAATCTTTCTAAATTCCATATATATGCAACAGTTCAGTCGCTCAGTCATGTCTGACTCTTTGCGACCCCATGAATCGCAGCACTCCAGGCCTCCCTGTTCATCACCATCTTCTGGAGTTCACTCAGATACATGTCCATCGAGTTGGTGATGCCATCCAGCCATCTCATCCTCGGTCATCCCCTTCTCCTCCTGCCCCCAATCCCTTCCAGCATTAGAGTCTTTTTAACTCATTTTTGTTATATGAGTTTAAAGACTATACCAACATGACAAATAGTTCACAAAGAATTCTCTATTAAAGTATTATTTTATCTACTTCTGTAAAACTCAAGCATTCACAAAATAATTTAAAATATTTAGAAAATAACATTGAAGAAAAAGTTTGTGAGGTCCATTATAGTAGACATGAAAAAGCAGCAAAATTCCAGGTTATTACAGTTGGCTTTTTGGTAGGGGGCATGCCTTAAAATGTCATGAAGCAACTGACATAGAATCAATTTCTTCTGCTCAGTAGGGAAGACTTATTTTCAGTTAACCTCTAAGCTATTTTCTTCCCACAGCTTTTAAATTCAGATCCCTCCTACCAATGACCAAGAGCTGGGTAAAGAGAAGATTCCGAGCAAAGAGTCAAGACACAAAGAACAGTCCATTCCTGCACATCCAGAAGTCAGTGTAATTTTGTTGAAAGTTCCTAAAGAAGAGCAAGCCTAACACTTCTGCATTGCATAGATCTCTGAAGAATGATATTAAGAAAAGCAGTAGCTAGATATTTGACACCTGCTTAAGGAAGACTCTATTTTAATCTTTGTTAAAAGTAGCTGAATTTTAAAATAGCTATCTCATCTAAGTTGTAGAGAATTAATAACCACGATGTATAAAGAACTGCAACAAATGACCAGAAACAAGTCAACCCATAAACAAATATCAAATTATGTGAAGTAAATAGAGACAAAAAAACAAACATATTAAAAGAAACCAATCTCAGTGACAAGACATAGCTTCCCTGGTTGTGCATGTCCATATTAGGCATGTATATGAATGCTATTAAACCGAAACTCATTAAATAATGTTATAATAAAATGTGCATGTGGTTTTGTGCTCCTCAGGGTGGACTTTTCTTAGAAAACCAAGGGTAAGGGCATGTGCAATAATGAACTTGGTACAGAACTGGAGACAATCAATCCAATAGCGATTCCTGGTCACTCAATTATGACTGCACCTATCCTCTCAAAGAACAACACTGTTAAGCCTACACAGAAGAGCTGGTTTTACCTCGCAAAAACAACCCACTCTACCTCTGAGAGTGTATTTTTGCTTTCATAAACGTTGCTTTACACTTAAGCCTGAAATGGAAGTTTGCAAATTTTTACTTGCTATGTTAATGACCGAGATTGCTGGTTCCAGTCTCCAATGACCTCCTCAGTTGGAGCTGTCTGACTCAATGCACATTAAGCTAGTAACATTAGTAACCAGAAAAACAAGAAATAGAGAGAAATACATTGAGATACAAATTTATATTCCATAAATATAAAATTAATTTAAAAGGTGATCAACATATTGGAAAATTTTTGGAGAAATGGATGATCCCTTATCCTGTTGGGAAAGAATAAATTGGCACATACGCTGTATGGTATGTCAGAGAATTTCTAAGATAATTCTAAGTTTTTTTAAACGTGAACAAACGTGTAGTTCTAGACAAATCACCT
The DNA here is from genome assembly GCA_006410675.1 of Oreotragus oreotragus. Taxonomy (NCBI): domain Eukaryota; kingdom Metazoa; phylum Chordata; class Mammalia; order Artiodactyla; family Bovidae; genus Oreotragus; species Oreotragus oreotragus. The sequence continues at coordinate 200,732 of SJYX01001808.1, read as the reverse complement.
ACATAAATGTTTATAAAAATGCATAGAAAATCCTTATAGGGATACTTATTGAATCATACTTTGTAAAGAAAAAAACTGGAAAAAAAAGTTCATCTGATGAGATGTAGCTATACTAAGGGATATACTANACGTGTAGTTCTAGACAAATCACCTACATAAATGTTTATAAAAATGCATAGAAAATCCTTATAGGGATACTTATTGAATCATACTTTGTAAAGAAAAAAACTGGAAAAAAAAGTTCATCTGATGAGATGTAGCTATACTAAGGGATATACTAATAAATTATAATCCACCAATTAAAATAAGTAAATTAAGTCCCTTTGTATCAATATGTTTATAAAGATAGATGGGACAATTAAATTATTTAATAATAACAAATTATTCCATATAATTATAGACTTATAAAGCATATATTTGCAAAGTAGCAGTGAAAATGGACCAAGGAGAGCAATAGAGGATATTTCTATTTTTCCCAATTTATTGAAAAATTGTGAAGCTAATATAAGATGTATTTATATCTACTATTTGTGGCTATTTATAGATTTAATTATTTATATCTTTATATTTGAAAATTTAAATATTAAACCTTTATATTTATGTTATACACTACAATTTATTAAAGAATGATAAAATATGAAAAAAAGTGAAAGGTAAGACATTTTCAGTTATGTAGATTCACAAAAGATTTGTGGAAGAAAGGAAATTTAGTGCACACAGGAAAAAGAGATACTATACTGTAGAAAAATGACACCACTCCTCAAAAGTATTAAACAAGCAATATATATTTTGAATTAGATAACTAATGTCCTAGAATATTTCATAGCCACTTATGAGCAGAAGTGCTTTAGTATGCTATACCTGTCAAATACTAAAAATATCATTCCTTTAGCCATAGCTACACATTTACTTTGGATATAGTTATAGAATTACAAGTCATTCTTAACAAATTTTGCTTTGATTTTAAACATTAATGCTAAAAATGACTGCAATATTAATGTATACATATGTACAATGTATAATGAAATAAGAAGTATGTATATTGATATTTAAGGTCTTCCCAGGTGGCTCAGTCATAAAGAGTCTGCCTGCTAATGCAGGAGATGTAGGAGACCCAGGTTTGATCCCTGGGTTGTGGAGATCCCCTGGAGAAGGAAATGGCAACCTGCTCCAGTATTGTTGCTTGGAAAATCCCATGGAAAGAGGAACCTGGCAGGCTGTGGAGCCTGGCAGGCTACATTCCATGGAGTCACAGAAGAGTCAGACACAACTGAGTAACTGAGCATGCATGCATGATAATATTAAATCAATCAATCAATTTGTGTTACTCAGTTTCTCTAGTAGAATTTTGATTTTTTGCTTTAAATTTCAATCCAAAGAAGAATTTAAAACTGACTAAAAAGCAGTGTATACACTATTGGATTATTTAATGACACAACTTGGTGTATAATGCCAGTTTCATGATGTTATGTCTGTTGTTCAGGGGCTAAGTTGGCTCCAACTGTTTGAGATCCCATGGACTGATGTCAGGTTTTCCTGTTCTCCACTATCTCCAAGTAACCTGGCAGGCTGTGGAGCCTGGCGGGCTACATTCCATGGAGTCACAGAAGAGTCAGACACAACTGAGTAACTGAGCATGCATGCATGATAATATTAAATCAATCAATCAATTTGTGTTACTCAGTTTCTCTAGTAGAATTTTGATTTTTTGCTTTAAATTTCAATCCAAAGAAGAATTTAAAACTGACTAAAAAGCAGTGTATACACTATTGGATTATTTAATGACACAACTTGGTGTATAATGCCAGTTTCATGATGTTATGTCTGTTGTTCAGGGGCTAAGTTGGCTCCAACTGTTTGAGATCCCATGGACTGATGTCAGGTTTTCCTGTTCTCCACTATCTCCAAGTTTGCTCAAATTCATGTCCATTGAATTGGTGATTCTATATAACAATTTCATCCTCTGTCACTCTCTTGTTTGCCTTCAATCTTTCCCAGCATCAGGGCCTTTTCCAATGAGTAGCTCTTCATATCAGGGGGCCAAAAGTATTGGAGTATCAGGTTCAGCATGAGTTCTTTCAATGGATATTCAGGGTTTACTTCCTATAGCATTGACTGATTTGATATACATAATTTGTTTGCCCACAATTTCTAAGGTTCAGTATTGTAAAATAATACAATTGATTAGTTATATTATTTTTTGTCTTTTTTTAATTTAAATTTATTTATTTTAATTGGAGGCTACTCATTTTACAGTATTGTATTGGTTTGGCCATACATCAACATCTGCCACAGGTGTACACGTGTTTCTTATCCTGAATGACCCCCTCCTTTTTCCCTCCCCATCCCAACGCTCTGGGTCATCCCAGTGCAATAGCCCTGAGCATCCTGTATCATGTATTGAACCTGGACTGGTGATTTGTTTCATATATGATATTATACACGTTTCAATGCCATTCTCCCAAATCATCCCACCCTCCCACTCTCCCACAGAGTCCAAAAGACTGTTCTATACATCTGTGTCTTTTTTGGTGTCTTGCATACAGGGTTATTGTTATAATCTTTCTAAATTCCATATATATGCAACAGTTCAGTCGCTCAGTCATGTCTGACTCTTTGCGACCCCATGAATCGCAGCACTCCAGGCCTCCCTGTTCATCACCATCTTCTGGAGTTCACTCAGATACATGTCCATCGAGTTGGTGATGCCATCCAGCCATCTCATCCTCGGTCATCCCCTTCTCCTCCTGCCCCCAATCCCTTCCAGCATTAGAGTCTTCTCCAATGAGTCAACTCTTCGAATGAGGTGGCCAAAGTACTGGAGTTTCAGCTTTAGCATCATTCCTTCCAAAGAAATCCCAGGGCTGATCCCCTTCAGAATGGAATGGTTGGATCTCCTTGCAGTCCAAGGGACTCTCAAGAGTCTTCTCCAACACCACAGTTCAAAAGCAGCAATTCTTTGGTGCTCAGCCCTATTCACAGTCCAACTCTCACATCCATACATGACCACAGGAAAAACCATAGCCTTGACTAGACGGACCTTAGTTGGCAAAGTAATGTCTCTGCTTTTGAATATACAATCTAGGTTGGTCATAACTTTTCTTCCAAAGAGTAAGTGTCTTTTAATTTCATGGCTGAAGTCACCATCTGCAGTGATTTTGGAGCCCCACAAAATAAAGTCTGACACTGTTTCCACTGTTTCCCCATCTATTTCCCATGAAGTGATGAGATCAGATGCCATGATCTTCGTTTTCTGAATGTTGAGCTTTAAGCCAACCTTTTCACTCTCCTCTGTCACTTTCATCAAGAGGCTTTTTAGTTCCTTTTCACTTTCTGCCATAAGGGTGGTGGTGTCATCTGCATATCTGAGGTTATTGATATTTCTCCCGGCAATCTTGATTCCATCTTGCGTTTCTTCCAGTCCAGCATTTTTCATGATGTACTCTGCATGTAAGTTAAATAAGCAGGGTGACAATATACAGCCTTGACATACTCCCTTTCCTATTTGGAACCAGTCTATTGTTCCATGTCCAGTTCTAACTGTTGCTTCCTGACCTGCATACAGGTTTCTCAAGAGGCAGGTTAGGTGGTCTGGCAGGGAGGAGACACCCCGAGTCCGAGGTCAGGGGCGGTAGCAGAGAGGAGCTACCCCTCATCCGAGGTCAGGGCGGCAGCTGGGAGGAGCTATCCCACGTCTGAGGCCAGTGGCGGCCAGGAGAAGACACCCCACGTCCGAGGTCAGGGATGGCGGCTGGGAGGAGCTATCTCGCATCCGAAGTCAGGGGCGGCTGGGAGGATACATCCCACATCCGAGGTCAGGGGTGGCCAGGAGAAGCCACCTTGTGCCTGAGGCCAGGGGCGGTGACCCTGAGGAGCCATCCCGAGACTGAGGCCAGGGGCAGCAGCTGGGAGGAGCCACCTCCCGCCAGAGGCCAGGGCCGGTGGCCAGGAGGAGCAACCCGAGGAGTGGTGGCTGCGCTGGCACAGGTGCAGGAGGGCCTAGAGGAGCTATCCCATGTTGAAGGTCAGGAACTGCGGTGGTAAGGAGATACCCCTCCTCCAAAGTAAGGAGCAGTGGCTTGCTTGCTGGAGCAGCCATGAAGAGACACCCCATGCCCAAGGTAAGAGAAACCCAAGTAAGATGGTAGGTGTTGCAAGAGGGCATCAGAGGGCAGACACACTGAAACCATACTCACAGAAAACTAGTCAATCTAATCACACTAGGACCACAGCCTTGTCTAATATATGCGTTAGTATACTGTATTGGTGTTTTTCTTTCTGGCTTACTTCACTCTGTATAATTGGCTCCAGTTTCATTCACCTCATTAGAACTGATACAAATATATCCTTTTTGATGGCTGAGTAATACTCCATTGTGTATATGTACCACAGCTTTCTTATCCTTTCGTCTGCTGATGGACATCTAGGTTGCTTCCATGTTCTGGCTATTGTAAACAGTGCTGCAATGAACATTGGGGTACACTTGTCTCTTTCTATTCTGGTTTCCTTGGTGTGTACACCCAGTAGTGGGATTGCTGGATCTTATTGCAGTTCTATTTCCAGTTTTTAAAGGAATCTCCACACTGTTTTCCATAGTGGCTGTATTAGTTTGCATTCCCACCAACAATGTAAGAGAGTTCCCTTTTCTCCACACCCTCTCTAGCATTTATTGCTTGTAGACTTTTGTATCGCAGCCATTCTGACTGGTGTGAAATGATACCTCATTATGGTTTTGATTTGCATTTCTCTGATAATGAGTGACGTTGAGCATCTTTTCATGTGTTTGTTAGCCATCTGTATGTCTTCTTTGGAGAAATGTCTATTTAGTTCTTTGGCCCATTTTTTGATTGGGTCGTTTATTTTTCTGGAATTGAGCTGTATAAGTTGCTTGTATATTTTTGAGATTAGTTGTTTGTCAGTTGCTTCATTTGCTATTATTTTCTCCCATTCAGAGGGTTGTCTTTTCACCTTGCTTATAGTTTCCTTTGTTGTGCAGAAGCTTTTAATTTTAATTAGATCCCATTTGTTTATATTTGCTTTTATTTCCAGTATTCTGGGAGGCGGATCATTGAGGATCCTGCTGTGATTTATGTCGGAGAGTGTTTTGCCTATGTTCTCCTCTAGGAGTTTTATATTTTCTGGCCTTACATTTAGATCTTTAATCCATTTTGAGTTTATGTTTGTGTATTGTGTTAGAAAGTGTTCTGGTTTCATTCTTTTACAGGTGGTTCACCACTTTCCCCAGCACCACTTCTTAAAGAGATTGTCTTTTCTCCATTGTATATTCTTTCCTTCTATGTCAAAGATAAGGTGTCCATAGGTGCATGGGTTTATCTTGGGGCTTTCTATTTTGTTCCATTGATCTATATTTCTGTCTTTGTGCCAGTACCATACTGTCTTGATGACTGTGGCTTTGTAGTAGAGCCTGAAGTCAGGTAGGTTGATTCCTCCAGTTCCATTCTTCTTTCTCAAAATTGCTTTGGCTATTCGAGGTTTTTTGTATTTCCATACAAATTATGAAATTATTTGTTCTAGCTCTGTGAAAAATACCATTGGTAGCTTGATAAGGATTGCATTGAATCTATAGATTGCTTTGGATAGTATACTCATTTTCACTATATTGATTCTCCCAATCCATGAACAGGGTATATTTATCCATCTATTAATGTCCTCTTTGATATTTTTCACCAGTGTTTTATAGTTTCCTATATATAGGTCTTTTGTTTCTTTAGGTAGCTACATTCCAAAGTATTTTTGTTTTGTTTTGTTTTCATTGCAGTGGTGAATGGAATTGTTTTCTTAATTTCTCTATTTTCTCATTATTAGTGTATAGTAATGCAAGGGAGTTCTGTGTGTTGACTTTATATCCTGCAATTTTACTATATTAATTGATTAGCTCTAGTAATTTTCTGGTGGAGTCTTTAAGATTTTCTATATAGAGGATCGTGTCATCTGCAAACAATGAGAATTTGAATACTTTTACAATCTTGATTCTTTTATTTCTCTTTCAGCTCTGATTCCTGTGCCTGTGGCCAAAACTTCCAAAACTATGTTGAATAATAGTGGTGAAAGCTGGCACCCTTGTCTTGTTCCTGACTTTAGAGGAAATGCTTTCAAATTTTCACCATTGAGGATAATGTTTGCTGTGGGTTTGTCATATATAGCTTTTATTATGTTGAGGTATGTTCCTTCTATTCCTGCTTTCTGGAGAGTTTTTATCATAAATGGATGTTGAATTTTATCAAAGGCCTTCTCTGCATCTATTGATCCTTGTCTTGTTCCTGACTTTAGGGGAAATGCTTTCAATTTTTCACCATTGAGGATAATGTTTGCTGTGGGTTTGTCATATATAGCTTTTATTATGTTGAGGTATGTTCCTTCTATTCCTACTTTCTGGAGAGTTTTTATCATAAATGGATGTTTAATTTTGTCAAAGGCTTTCTCTGCATCTATTGAAATAATCATATGGCTTTAATTTTTCAATTTGTTAATGTGGTGTATTACATTGATTGATTAGTGGATATTGAAGAATACTTGCATCCCTGGGATAAAGCCCACTTGGTCATGGTGTATGATATTTTTCATGTGTTGTTGGATTCTGATTGTTAGAATTTTGTTAAGGATTTTTGCATCTATGTTCATCAGTGATATTGGCCTGTTGTTTCTTTCTTTCTTTCTTTCTTTTTTTTTTTTTTGTGTGTGGCATCTTTGTCAGGTTTTGGTATTAGTGTGATGGTGGCCTCATATAATGAGTTTGGAAGTTTATCTTCCTTTGCAATTTTCTGGAAGAGTTTGAGTAGAATATGTGTTAGGTCTTCTCTAAATTTTTGGTAGAATTCAGCTGTGAAGATGTCTGGACCTGAGCTTTTGTTTGCTGGAAGATTTCTGAATACAGTTTCAATTTTCTTGCGTGTGATGGGTCTGTTAAGATTTTCTATTTCTCCCTGGTTCAGTTTTGGAAAGTTGTACTTGTCTAAGAATTTGTCCATTTCTTCCAAGTTGATCATTTTGTTGGGATATAATTGCTGATAGTAGTCTCATGATCTTTCTGCATTTTCTGTGTTGTCTGTTGTGATCTCTCCATTTTCATTTCTGATTTTATTGATTTGATTTTTCTCCCTTTGTTTCTTGATGAGTCTGGCTAATGGTTTGTCAATTTTATTTATCTTTTCAAAAAACCAGCTTTTGGCTTTGTTGATTTTTGCTATGGTCTCTTTTGTTTCTTTTGCATTTATTTCTGCCCTAATTTTTAAGATTTCTTTCCTTCTACTAACTCTGGGGTTCTCCATTTCTTCCTTTTCTAGTTGCTTTAGGTGTAGAGTTAGGTTATTTATTTGACTTTTTTCTTGTTTCCTGAGGTATGCCTGTATTGCTATGAACTTTCCTCTTAGCACTGCTTTTATAGTGTCCCACAGGTTTTGGGTTGTTGTGTTTTCATTTTCATTCATTTCTATGCACATTTTGATTTCTTTTTTGATTTCTTCTGTGATTTGTTGGTTATTCAGAAGCGTATTGTTCAGCCTCCAAATGTTGGAATTTTTAATAGTTTTTCTCCTGTAATTGAGATCTAATCTTAATGCATTATGGTCAGAAAAGATGCTTGGAATGATTTCGATTTTTTTGAATTTATCAAGGTTAGATTTATGTCCCAGGATGTGATCTATCCTGGAGAAGGTTCCGTGAGCACTTGAGAAAAAGGTGAAATTCATTGTTTTGGGGTGAAATGTCCTATAGATATCAATTAGGTCTAACTGGTCTATTGTATCATTTAAAGTTTGCGTTTCTTTGTTAATTTTCTGGTTAGTTGATCTGTCCATAGGTGTGAGTGGGGTATTAAAGTCTCCCACTATTATTGTGTTATTGTCAATTTCCCCTTTCATACTTGTTAGCATTTGTCTTACATATTGCGGTGCTCCTATGTTGGGTGCATATATATTTATAATTGTTATATCTTCTTCTTGGATTTATCCTTTGATCATTATGTAGTGTCCTTCTTTGTCTCTTTTCATAGCCTTTGTTTTAAAGCATAGTTTATCTGAAATGAGTATTGCTACTCCAGCTTTCTTTTGGTGTCTATTTGTGTGGACTATCTTTTTCCAGTCCTTCACTCTCAGTCTGTATGTGTCCCTTGTTTTGAGGTGGGACTGTTGTAGACAACATATATGGATCTTGTTTTTTGTATCCGTTCAGCCAATCTTTGACTTTTGGTTGGGGCATTCAATCCATTTACATTTAAGGTAATTATTGATAAATATGTGTTGGAGAAGACTCTTGAGACTCCTTTGGACTGCAAGGAGATCCAACCAATCCATTCTGAAGAAGATCAGCCCTGGGATTTCTTTGGAAGGAATGATGCTAAAGCTGAAACTCCAGTACTTTGGCCACCTCATATGAAGAGTTGACTCATTGGAGAACGCTCTGATACTGGGAGGGATTGGGGGCAGGAGGAGAAGCGGATGATAGAGGATGAGATGGCTAGATGGCATCACTGACTCGATGGACGTGAATCTGAGTGAACTCTGGGAGTTGATAACCGACAGAGAGGCCTGGTATGCTGCGATTCATGGGATTGCAAAGAGTCAGACACGACTGCGTGACTGAGCTGAACTTAAGTGATCTGATTATTCCGTTGCCATTTACTTTATTTTTGGGGGGTTTGAGTTTATACATCCTTTGTTTGTTTCTTGTCTAGAGAAGATCCTTTAGCATTTGTTGGAGAGATGGTTTGGTAGTGCTGAATTCTCTCAGCTCTTGCTTGTCTGTAATGCTTTTGATTTCTACTTCATATTTGAATGAGATCCTTGCTGGGTACAGTGATCTGGCTGTAGGTTATTTTCTTTCATCACTTTAACTATGTCCTGCCATTCCCTCTCGGGGAAGGCAATGGCACCCGACCCCAGTACTCTTGCCTGGAAAATCCAATGGACGGAGTAGCCTGGTGGGCTGCAGTCCATGGGGTCGCTAACAGTAGGACAGACTGAGCAACTTCACTTTCACTTTTCTCTTTCATGCATTGGAGAAGGAAATGGCAACCCACTCCAGTGTTCTTGCCTGGAGAATCCCAGGGGCAGGGGAGCCTGGTGGGCTGCCGTCTATGGGGTCACACAGAGTCGGACACGCCTGAAGTGACTTAGCAGCAGCAGCTATTCCCTCTTGGCCTGAAGAGTTTCTATTGAAAGATCAGCTGTCATCCTTATGGGATTCCCCTTGTGTGTTTTCTGTTGTTTTTCCCTTGCTGCTTTTAATATTTGTTCTTTGTATTTGATCTTTGTAAATTTGATTAATAGGTGTCTTGGGGTGTTTTGCCTTGGGTTTACCTTATTTGGGACTATCTGAGTCTCTCGGACTTGGGTGACAATTTCCTTGCCCATTTTAGGGAATTTTTCAACTATTATCTCCTGAAGTATTTTCTCATGGTCTTTTTTTTTCTTCTTCTTCTCCTGGGACTCCCATGATTCGAATGCTGGTGTCTTTAACATTGTCCCAGAGGTCTCTGAGATTGTCCTCATTTCTTTAAATTCATTTTTCTTTTTTCCTCTCTGATTCATTTATTTCTACCATACTGTCATCTACCTCACTAATCCTACCTTCTGCCTACGTTAATCGACTATTTGCTCCTGCCAGACTGTTTTTTATCTCATTTATTGCATTATTCACTATATATTGACTCTTTTTTATTTATTCTAGGTCCTTGTTAAACATTTCTTGCGTCTTTTCAATCCTTGTCTCCAGGCTACTTATCTGTGATTCCATTTTTGTTTTCAAGATTTTGTATCATTTTCACTATCATTATTGGAATTATTTATCAGGTAAATTCCCTATTTCTTCCTCTTTTGTTTGGTTTGGTGGGCATTTATCCTATTCTTTTACCTGCTGGGTATTCCTCTGTTTCTTCATCTTGTTTTTATTGCTGTGTTTGTGGTGGCCTTTCTGTATTCTGGCAGTTTGTGGATTTCTCTTTATTGTGGAGTTCCTCACTGTGGATGGGGTTGTATGAGTGGCTTATCAAGGTTTCCTGGTTAGGTAAGCTTGTGTAGGTGTTCTGGTGGGTGGGGCTGGACTTCTTCTCTCTGGAGTGCAATGAAGTGTCCAGTAATCAGTTATACAATGTCAATGGGTTTTGAGTGACTTTGGGTAGCCTGTATATTGAAGCTCAAGGCTATGTTCCTGTGTTGCTGGAAAATTTGTGGGGTATGTCTTGCTCTAGAACTTGTTGGCTCTTGGGTGGTGCTTGGTTTCAGTGTAGGTATGGAGGTGTTTGATGAGCTCCTGTTGAATGATGTTCCCTGGAGTCAGGAGTTCTTTGGTGTTCTCAGGATTTTGACATAAGCCTCTGGCTTCTGGTTTTCAGTCATGTTTTTATAGTAGCCTGATGACTTCTCCATCTATACAGCACCATTCATAAAACATCTCCTTTTGAAGACAATGGGCTGCTTTTCTGGGTGACTGATGTCCTCTGTCGGCATTCAGAATTTGTTTTGTGGATTTTCTCACTGTTCAAATGTTCTTTTGAAGAATTTGTGGGGGAGAAAGTGGTCTCCCCATCTTATTCCTCTTCTATTTCAGGATTGCCCTCCAGAAAAGAGTTTTTATATTTCCCTTCTTGCCAACAGATCCTGCCAGTAAGTTAATGAAATTAATTTATGTATGATACATAACTTTGAAGAGTCAAAAAATCATTGACTAGTCTCATTCTTTCCATATTTTAAGTCATCTATTATCTTTATAAAGTATCAAAAGGAAAAGTATCACAGCAGTAAAATGGTTTACTTTATTACACTGATGTTCAGCTCACAACACAGCAATTCTATAGATAAGGAGATGCAGAAAGAGAAGAATTATAGAAAATCAAAGTCGTAGTTAAGGACACAGAAAAAAACGATTTTTCAAGAAATGTATTAGACAAGGCAGGCTTCAAAAATATGGTGCGATGCCATCAATATCAAGGTTGATTTATGGAACACGTGTGAAGTCACATTTTAAACCTTTTTTATTTATGTCAGGTCATCTTTTTTCACATCAAGTTCCTTTGAACACATTTCCTAAGGTGGTTTTATTATTTTTCTCATTTGATAAGGATCAACTGCAGTATTCCAGGAAATTGGAAAATGTTCTTTCATATTTGTTCAAAAGATATAAGAGTGAATTTCAATACCCATATTTTGACTGGAAAGAAAATAATAGAAAGTCACTTTTATACATTTTGAAGTTGAGAAGTTTTTTTTTTTTTAATTGAAACAAAAAATCTATATTTCATTCAACATATACTCAATCATTACAAATGGAATAGTTGCATTCATCTTTTCTTTTCATCTCATTTTCCTTCTTTGACCATTTTGAAATTTATTATCACTTATTCATTAAAACAACTGACTGACTGACACACACTATCATTTTAAGGTTTTAAGGCTTTTCCTGATGGCTCAGATGATAAAGAATCTTCCTACAATGAAGGAGAACTGGGTTTGATCCCTAGGTCGGGAGGATCCCTGGAGAACAGAATGGTTACCCACTCCAGTATCCTGGCCTGAAGAATTCCACAGACAGAGGGATCTGGTGGTCTTCAGTCTATGGGTTTACAAAGAGCTAGACACTTAGTGACTAACACACACACACACACACACACACACAAACATAATCATTAACAAAATAGAATGTTATAAAAACACATCAAAATTTTAATAAATTTTTGGTAACTTATTTGCACGGGACAGGTATAATTATTACTGAGCTTCCCTGGTGGCTTAGCTATAAAGAATCCAGCTGCAATGCAGGAGACCTGGGTTCAATACCTGGGTTGGGACAATCCCCTAGAGAAGGAAACCACTACCTACTCCAGTATTCTGGCCTGCAGAATTCCATGTATAGTCCAAAGAGCCAGACATGACTGAGCGGCTTTTATTTTCACATTGCTGTTGGTAAATTAGGAGTTAAGTTTGTTGTCTGGTGTAGTTGCAGATATCCATGAATATGCATATTCCATGTCTGCCACACACATCATTGAAAAAGCAAAAAACAAACATACCAAAAACCAAGCTATAGTGGTTAATTCGTCTCCAAAATGATTGTTCATGCCATTTACATTTTTAATGAAACTGATCATATTCTTCTACCTATCAGTCAGTTCCGTTAAGTCGCTCAGTCTTGTCTGACTCTTTGCGACCCCATGAATTCCAGCACGCCAGGCCTCCCTGTCCATCACCAACTCCCAGAGTCATTCAGACTCACGACCATTGAGTCAGTGATGCCATCCAGCCATCTCATCCTCTGTCATCCCCTTCTCCTCCTGCCCTTAATCCCTCCCAGCATCAGAGTCTTTTCCAATGAGTCAACTCTTTGCATGAGGTGGCCAAAGTACTGGAGTTTCAGCTTTAGCATCATTCTACCTATAACTGATTGAAAACTTGAAATTAATTGGCTAAGAACATTTAATCAATTTAGTAAGAGCTTCTGCACCCCATAGACAGCCTCCCACAGGCTCCCCTGTCCCTGGGATTCTCCAGGCAAGAACACTCCATTTCCTTCTCCAATGCATGAAACTGAAAAAATGAAAGAAGTCACTCAGTCGTGTCTGACTTTAAGTGACCTCATGGACTGCAGCCTATCAAACTGCTCCGTCCATGGGATTTTCCAGACAAGAGTACTGGACTGGGTTTAGTAAGAGTACTACAGATTAAATGCATGTAAATGTGCTCAATTAAATCCTCTTATTTGGAAAGTGTAAATGGTATGCAAAAATCAAGGTCTCTTCTGTTTACTTTGCTGCCTCAATGATACTAAGAATTTCATCTGAGTTCTATAAAACCAAGAGTATTCACAAGTTTTAGTATACAGTCCACAGTGTCTGGGATATAAAAGTGTTGTGTCATATTCTTTTATACATTTGTATGGAACACATTCATCAAAGGGGATCTGTGATTATTTTTCCTTGCAAACTTTAAGAGCCCTATTAAAGTCTATGTCTCACTAGATAATAAGAACCCCTTCTCACTAGTCAGTTTTATAAATATATATCTGCTATTTTGTGTTTTATAGAATAGATATCTCCTTTCTTTATAATGAATTGAAAATACTTTGATCACTTAAGGTGGAATAAATAATCATGGAAAGGTTTTCCTTTGCAGATCTATTTTGCTTGCATAGCATATCATTTATTATTACTATAAACACAATAATGTGGCCGAGAATTGTAATTTAAGCTCAAAAGATTTTAGTTTGAATTCCAACTCTTCCATTTACTAGCAGTAAGATTCAGAACAACTTATAAAATGCCTGAGAATCTGTTTCTTCTCAGGAAAAAAAAAAAAAGAGAGAGAGATAGTAATACCAAGTCTTAGAGGTAATACATTCAAGGCATTTAATAGCTCAGGAAATACAACAACCATTCCCCAAATGGTTACAGTTATTACTGTTATTAAAAGAAAGTCTGAAAATAACTAGAAGATGAACATTATCAATATGGAAATGAAAATGTGAATCAGTACACAAAAAGAAAGGCAAATAGGATAAAGAAATTAGCATTCAGAGAAAAAATTACATTGCCGAGATCTAAATATTATCACAACTATTTGATTTTGAAAATAATGCTTCCCTCCAACAATCAAGGCCTCTCTGTTTTAAAAAAAAAAAAATCCACTCCTACTTGGGGTTGCAAGTCATTTATACATACTTACACCAGTGCTTTTCACAGTGCTTGATGACTAGAAATACCACAATGAAACAATTACTGTCTCACATCAAAAAGTCATGATAAGAAATAGACTATGTCACACATGTTCTGTTGAAATAATTTGGATGGGTCCACATAGCTGCCTCTGATACACACTTGCCATTTTTCTCTGAGGTTATAAACACATTCAGGAGAGGCAAATCTACTTACTACAGCCAGCTGTCTTCAAAACAATGTCATCCATTTTCCACCTCTTAATAATATCTTAAGGGGATTCTTTAGCTTTCATTTTTTTTTTACATCAGTTCAGTTCAGTCACTCAGTAATGTCCAACTCCGTGGACTGCAGCACCCAAGCTTCCCAGTACATCACTAACTCCTGGAGCTTGCTCCAACTCATGTCCATTGAGTCAGTGATGCCATCTAACCAATTCATCCTCGGTTTTCCCCTTCTCCTCCTGCCTTCAATCTTTCCCAGCATCAGGGTCTTTTCCAATGAGTCAGTTCTTCNCAGCACCCAAGCTTCCCAGTACATCACTAACTCCTGGAGCTTGCTCCAACTCATGTCCATTGAGTCAGTGATGCCATCTAACCAATTCATCCTCGGTTTTCCCCTTCTCCTCCTGCCTTCAATCTTTCCCAGCATCAGGGTCTTTTCCAATGAGTCAGTTCTTCACATCAGGTTGCCAGAGTTTTAGAACTTCAAAATATTGGAACATGTCTTATCTCTCAGTTTAGTTCTCTTGTAATATATTTCAGCAATATTTTATACTATTTGAAATAAAGACGATAAATGTCTTAGTTCTGATTTAAACCTGAGTATTTCACATTTTAGATACTATCCTAAAATGACAATTCTTTATTAACAAAATTTCCAGCTGCTTGCTGTAAGTAGAAAAAATACAAGTGATTTTTTATATCAATGTTTTATTCTGAAAACTTGATAAATACTCTAATTAGTTCTAGTCATATTTATTAGATCACATAATCTTTTCTACTATAGACTACCAAGTTGTTTGTTAAGACCGCTTTTGTTCTTTTTAGTTTCTTTTAATTATTTATTTAGTTGATGTATAGTTGATTTATAATAATGTTTAAGTATATGGTGCATAGTAGTGATTCATTTATATATTTTTCAGATTATTTTCCATTGTAAGTTATTATAAAATACCAAACATATTATCTTGTTCTTTACAGTTAATCCTTGTTGTTTATCTGTCTTATGTATAGTAGTTTATTTCTGTTACTCTTATGCTTTTATTTTATCCTTTCCCTCTTTTATTTCCCATTTAGTAATGGCAAATGTGCCTTCTATGTCTGCCTCTATATGAAAAAAAACCTGTTTGATAAGTGGTGTTAGAAAAACTGAACAGAGTCTTTAATCCATTTTGAAATTATTTTTGTACATGTTATGAGAAACTTGTCCAGTTTCCAAGACTTAAATGTAAGACGTGAAAGCATACAATGCTAAAAGAAAACTGGAATCAGCATTGATTTTAGCAATTTTTTTAAGTCACTTTCTTCAGGCAAAATAATCAGAAGCAAAAATAAACAAATGTAACCTAATCAAAAGCCTTACCACAGGTAAGTAGATCATCATCATCAACAACAACAACAACAAAAACAATTTCCCTATTGTTTTTATAAGATTTTTGCAGATAATACATCTGACAAATGTTAATATCCAAAATATATGAAGAATTCACAGAACTCAGCATCAAAAATAAAACAACAGCAACAATAACAGCAACGACAAAAGCAAAAACAACCTGACTATAAATGGGCAAAGAGCCTGAATAAATATTTCCCAAATAAGACACACAAATGGGAAATAAGCACATTAAAAGATGATCAATATCCTTAAAGGTCAGAAAAATGCAAATCATATCCATAATAAGACCTCACCTTACACCCATCAGAATAGCCATTATCAAAGAGGAAACAAATAACATGCTGATAAGGATGATTACCCAGATAATCATGATAATATGATCATTAATCTAGAGCCAGACATCTTCACATGTGAAGTCAAGTGGGCCTTAGAAAGCATCACTACGAACAAAGCTAATGGAGGTGATGGAATTCCAGTGGAGCGATTTCAAATCCTGAAAGATGATGCTATGGAGGTGCTGCACTCAATATGCCAGCAAATTTGGACAACTCAGCAGTGGCCACAGGACTGGAAAAGGTCAGTTTTCATTCCAATCTCAAATAAAGGCAATGCCGAAGAATGCTCAAACTACCGC
Organism: Oreotragus oreotragus; assembly: GCA_006410675.1. Classification (NCBI taxonomy): domain Eukaryota; kingdom Metazoa; phylum Chordata; class Mammalia; order Artiodactyla; family Bovidae; genus Oreotragus; species Oreotragus oreotragus. Next base: position 184,818 of record SJYX01001808.1, on the reverse strand, counting down.
ACAATTCCACTCATCTCCCACACTAGTAAAGTAATGTGCAAAATTCTCCAAGCCAGGCTTCAGCAATACGTGAACCGAGAACTCACAGATGTTCAAGCTGGTTTTAGAAAAGGCAGAGGAATTAAAGGCAATGCCGAAGAATGCTCAAACTACCGCACAATTCCACTCATCTCCCACACTAGTAAAGTAATGTGCAAAATTCTCCAAGCCAGGCTTCAGCAATACGTGAACCGAGAACTCACAGATGTTCAAGCTGGTTTTAGAAAAGGCAGAGGAACCAGAGATCAAATGGCCAACACCCATTGGATCATGGAAAAAGCAAGAGAGTTCCAGAAAAACATCTATTTATGTTTTATTGACTGTGTCAAAGCCTTTGACTGTGTGGATCACAATAAACTGTGGAAATTTCTCAAAGAAATGGGAATACCAGACCACCTAACTTGCCTCTTGAGAAATCTGTATGCAGGTCAGGAAGCAACAGTTAGAACTAGACATGGAACAATAGACTGGTTCCAAATAGGAAAAGGAGTATGTCAAGGCTGTATATTGTCACCCTGCTTATTTAACTTCTATGCTGAGTACATCATGAGAAATGCTGGACTGGAAGAAGCACAAGGTGGAATCAAGATTGCCGGGAGAAATATCAATAACCTCAGATATGCAGATGACACCACCCTTATGGCAGAAAGTGAAGAGGAGCCAGAAAGCCTCTTGATGAAAGTGAAAGAGAAGAGTGAAAAAGTTGGCTTAAAGCTCAACATTCAGAAAACGAAGATCATGGCATCTGGTCCCATCACTTCATGGGAAATAGATGGGGAAACAGTGGAAACAGTGTCAGACTTTATTTTTTGGGGCTCCAAAATCACTGCAGATGGTGACTGCAGCNAAGAGTGAAAAAGTTGGCTTAAAGCTCAACATTCAGAAAACGAAGATCATGGCATCTGGTCCCATCACTTCATGGGAAATAGATGGGGAAACAGTGGAAACAGTGTCAGACTTTATTTTTTGGGGCTCCAAAATCACTGCAGATGGTGACTGCAGCTGTGAAATTAAAAGACACTTACTCCCTGGAAGAAAAGTTATGACCAACCTAGATAGTATATTCAAAAGCAGAGACATTACTTTGCCAACTAACGTCTGTCTAGTCAAGGCCATGGTTTTTCCTGTGGTCATGTATGGATGTGAGAGTTGGACTGTGAAGAAGGCTGAGCACCGAAGAATTGATACTTTTGAACTGTGGTGTTGGAGAAGACTCTTGAGAGTCCCTTAGACTGCAAGAAGATCCAAGCAGTCCATGCTGAATAAGATCAGCCCTGGGATTTATTTGGAAGGAATGATGTTAAAGCTGAAGCTCCAGTACTCTGACCACCTCATGTGAAGAGTTGACTCATTGGAAAGACTCTGATGCTGGGAAGTATTGGGGGCAGAAGGAGAAGGGGACGACAGAGCATGAGATGGCTGGATGACATCACTAACTCGATGAACGTGAGTCTGAGTGAACTCTGGGAGATGGTGATGGACAGGGAGGCCTGGCATGCTGCGATTCATGGAGTCGCAAAGAGTTGGACAAGACTGAGCGACTGAACTGAACTGAGACACTATGTTAAGAAGCAGAGAGTTTACTTTGCTAACAAAGGTCCATCCAGTCAAGGCTATGGTTTTACCAGTAGCCATGTATGAATGTTAGAGCTGGACTGTAAAGAAAGCTGAGCACCGAAGTATTGATGCCTTTGAACTGTGGTGTTGGAGGAGACTCTTGAGAGTCCCTTGGACTGCAAGGAGATCCAAACTTTCCATAGTAAAGGAAATCATCTTAATGTTCATTGGAAGGACTGATGTTGAAGGTGAAATTACAATACTTTGGCCACCTGATGCAAAGAGCTGACTGATTTCAAAAGCCCTGATGCTGGGAACGGTTGAGGATGTGGGGAGAAAGAAAGGGATGGTAGAGGATGAGATGGTTGCATGGCATCACAGACTCAGCGGACATGAGTTTTGGTAAACCCCAGGAGTTACTGATATACAGGGAGTTCTGGCTTGCTGCAATCCATGGTGTCACAAAGAGTCAGACACAACTGAACTGAAAGTACATATATATCTATATAATATTTATTTGTCTCTCTCTATATATGTATGAAAAAGTGAAAATGTTTGTGGCTTAGTGGTGTTAAGTCTAGCCCACTTAGTTCCTCTTTTCATGGAATTCTCCAGGCAAAAATACTTTGTATAGATAATTGGACACAAAGTCTACACACACACACACATATAGATATACACACACAAAGAGTGGAAGTTTACTGAGCCCTTGTTATTGTTCAGTCACTCAGTTGTATCTGACCCTTTGAGACCCCATGGATTGTAACATGTCAGGATTCCCTATGCTTCACTGTCTCCTGTATTCTGCTAAAATTCATATCCATTGAGTCAGTGATATCATCCAACCATCTCATCCTCTGTTGCTCCCTTCTCCTCCTGCCTTCGATCTTTCCCAGCATCAAGGTCTTTTCCAATGGGTCAGCTCTTCACTTCAGGTAGCCAAAATATTGGAACTTCAGCTTCAGGATGAATTCTTCCAATGATTGTTCAGGATTAATTTCCTTTATAATTGACTGATTTCCTTTATAATATCCTTGCTGTGCAAGGGACTCTCAAGAGTCCTCAAGCAACACAGATTGAAAACATAATAATTTTTCAGCACTCAGCCTTCTTTATGTTCCAATTCTCACCTTAAAGCAAATAAAATATTTTCACTTTTGACAACATGAATGGATCTAAAATATTATGTTACACTAAATGTATCAGACAAGGAAGAAAAACACTGCATAATTTCACTTATATGTAATATTAAAAAATGTGCAAATATAACAAAACAGAAACGGACTCATAGACACAGAGAACAGACACGTGGCTGCCTGAGGAGAGGGGGAGGAAGATGAGAAAAATAGGTTGAGAGAAATTAATAAGTACAGACCTCCAGTTGCAAAATAAATGAGTCATGGATATGAAATAACAGTGTGGAGAATACAGTCAATAATTTAATCATATTTTTGTACAGTGACAGGTTGTAACTAGACATTGTGAAATATATAGAAATAGGAAATCAGTAGGCTGTGCACCAGGAATTAAATTTGTTTTATAAGTCAGTTAAACTTCAAAAACAAGCAAACAGACAACAAACTGATAGAAAAGGAGATTAGATTTGTAATTACAAGAGTAGGATATGTAATGAGAGGAAATGTCAAATTTCTAGTCATAAAATAAATTCCTATGAATGTAATGTGTACCATGATTAATATAATTAATAGTGCTCATGTTAAATATGAATGTTGCAAAGAAAGTAAATTTTAAAAGTTCCCCTTGTAAGTGAATTATTTTTCTTTTTATTTATTTTGTATCTTTATGAGATGAGAGATGCTAATTAAAATTATTTTAGTAATCATTTCATGATATATGCAAACCAAATTATTCTGCTATAAACCTTAAAGTTACATCTCAATACAATTCAAATTAAAAAAGTAATAATGTAGAATATGTTATTTTTCATTAAGAATTTGTTAGAGTTCACCAGCTAAGCTGAGCTATAATAATGAGTCACACACACACACACACACATACACACACACACACATACACACACACATAAATATTGTATAGGATAAATAACATGGACAGCCAGTTTTGAAAGAAGAAAGGTCACTGGGCAAAATTTATACCGTGAAAAACTAAAATCCAAAAGCAAAGGAAACCAGTGACAGGGAAAAGAAGGAAAACAGTAAGGGTTAGAGCCAGAATTAATGAAACAAAACCAAAAACAATTCAGAAATATTTATGAAATCTGGTTCCCTAAAAATAAAAAAAAGAAAAAAGAAAAGGAAGATAAAAATTAAAGATCATTGTGTTCCACATAGATATGTAGCTTTCCCAACACTGTTGAAGAGACCATCTTATCCCTACATTGTCACCCTTGTCAAAAATCATTTGACCATGTATGTGAGGACTTGATTCTGGGCTTTGCAGTAAGTTCTAAAATCAGAAAGTGAGTCTTCTAACTTTGATCTTTTTCAAAATTGTTTTGGTTATCCAGGATCCCTTAATATACTGAAGTAATTTTGGGATGATATTTTTTATCTTTGCAAAATAATCATTCAGTTCAGTTCAGTTGCTCAGTCATGTCCGACTCTTTGCGACCCCATGAATTGCAGCACGCCAGGCCTCCCTGTCCATTACCAGCTCCCAGAGTTCACTCAGATTCACGTCCATTGAGTCTGTGATATCATCCAGCTGTCTCATCCTCTGACGTCTGCTTCTCTTCCTGCCCCCAATCCCTCCAAGCATCAGAGGCTTTTCCAATGAGTCAACTCTTTGCATGAGGTGGCCAAAGTACTGGAGTTTAAGCTGTAGCATCATTCCTTCCAAAGAAATACCAGGGCTGATCTACTTCAGAATGGACTGATTGGATCTCCTTGCAGTCCAAGGGACTCTCAAGAGTCTTCTCCAACACCACAGTTCAAAAGCATCAATTCTTTGGCACTCAGCCTTCTTCACAGCCCAACACTCACATGCATACATGACCACAGGAAAAACCATAGCCTTGACTAGACGGACCTTAGCCGGCACAGTAATGTCTCTGCTTTTCAATCTGCTATCTAGGTTGGTCATAGATTTTCTTCCAAGGAGTAAGCGTCTTTTAATTTCATGGCTGCAGTCACCATTTGCAGTGATTTAGAGCCCCCAAAAATAAAGTCTGACACTGTTTCCACTGTTTCCCCAGCTATTTCCCATGAAGTGATGGGACCAGATGCCATGATCTTTGTTTTCTGAATGTTGAGCTTTAAGTCAACTTTTTCACTCTCCCTTTCACTTTCGTCAAGAGGCTTTTTAGTTCCTCTTCACTTTCTGCCATAGGGTGGTGTCATCTGTATATCTGAGGTTATTGATGTTTCTCCCAGCAATCTTGATTCCAGCTTGTGTTTCTTCCAGTCCAGTGTTTCTCATGATGTACTCTGCATAGAAGCTAAATAAGCAAGGTGACAATATACAACCTTGACGAACTTCTTTTCCTATTTGGAACCAGTCTGTTGTTCCATGTCTAGTTGTAGCTATTGCTTCCTGACCTGCATACAGATTTCTTAAGAGGCAGGTTAGGTGGTCTGGTATTCCCATCTCTCAGAATTTTCCATAGTTTACTGTGATCTACACAGTCAAAGGCTTCGGCATAGTCAATAAAGTAAAAATAGATGTTTTTCTGGAACTCTCTTGCTTTTTCCATGATCCA
>SJYX01001808.1:142284-155243 GCA_006410675.1 Oreotragus oreotragus | reverse complement strand
AGATGCAGAGAAGGCCTTTGATAAAATTCAACATCCATTTATGATAAAAACTCTCCAGAAAGCAGGAATAGAAGGAATATTCCTCAACATAATAAAAGCTATATGTGACAAACCCACAGCAAACATTATCCTCAATGGTGAAAAATTGAAATCATTCCCCCTAAAGTCAGGAACAAGACGAGGATGCCCACTTTCATGGCTACTATTCAACATAGTTCTGGAAGTTTTGGCCATAGCAATCAGAGCAGAAAAAGAAATAAAAGGAATCCAAATTGGAAAAGAAGAAGTAAAACTCTCACTGTTTGCAGATGACATGATCCTCTACATAGAAAACCCTAAAGACTCCACCAGAAAATTCCTAGAGCTAATCAATGAATATAGTAAAGTTGCAGGATATAAAATCAACACACAGAAATCCCTTGCATTCCTTATTTATCTCTTATCACAGTTTTTGTTACAAAGTATATTTTATCTGGTATGAGTATTGCTATTTCTGCTTTCTTTTTGTCCCTGTTTACATGAAATGTCTTTTCCAGCCTTTCACTTTTAGTCTGTATGTGTCCCTAGATTTGATGTGAGTTTCTTGTAGACAGCATAAATATGGGTCTTGTTTTTGTATCCATCACCCCATCTTTGTCTTTTGGTTGGAAGATTTAACCCATTTACATTTAAGGTAATTATTGATAAGTGTGAACCTGTTATCATTTACTTTGCTGTTTGGGGTACAAAAATGAACCCCAAATCCTTTACTGTGTTTCCTGTCTAGAGGAGATTCTTTATCATTTGTTGAAGAATTAGTGTTGTGGTGCTGAATTCTCTCAGCTTTTGTTTGCCTGTAAAATTTTTGACTTCTCCTTCATATCTGAATGAGATCCTTGCTAGGTTGAGTAATCTTGGTTGTAGCATTTTTTTCTCTTTCATCACTTTCAGTATGTCTTGCCATTCTCTTTTGGCCTGAAGAATTTCTACTGAAAGATCAGCTGTTACCTTTATGCGGATCCCCTTGTGTGTTTGTTGCTTTTCCAATGCTGCTCTCAGTATTTGTCCTTTGTGTTTGATCTTTGTTAGTTTACTTGATATGTGTCTTGGGATGTTTAGTCCTGGGTTTATTCTGTTTGGGACTCTTTAGGTTTCTTAGACTTGGTTGGTTATTTCCTGCCACATACTAGGGAAGTTTTTGACTATTATCTCCTCAAGTATTTTCCTATGCCCTTTCTTTTCATTTTCTTCTTCTGGATACCTATGATTGAAATGTTAGGGTGTTTAACATTATCCCAGAGGTCTCTGAGATTGTCTACATTTCTTTAATTCTTCTTTTTCCTCTCTGCTTCATTTATTTCCATCATTCTATTTTCCACTTCACCTTTCCTCTCTTCTGCCTTGGTTATTCTACTGTTGGTTCCCCCCTAGAGTGCTTTTGATCTCAATTACTTGATTATTTATTATTGATTGATTCTTCTTTATTTCTTCTAAGTCCTTGTTAAACATTTCTTGCATCTTTCTTCTCAATACTTAACTTTAGTCTATCTGTAATTCCAGTTTCTTTTCATGATTTTGGATCTTTTCTACTATAAGTATTCTGAAACATTTTTCAGCTAGACTCCCTATGTCCTCCTCTTTTGTTTGGTTTGATGGGTTTTTAGCATGTTCCTTAACCTGCTGAATATGTCTATGCCTTTCATTTTGTTTAGGTTACTGTTTTGGGGGTGCCCTTTCTGCATGTTGGAAGTTCATAGTTCCTCTTAATTATGGAGTCTGCTCTCTGTGTGTGGGGTGGAACTATCACTTTGTTAAGGTTTCCTGTTTGAGGGAGCTGTGTCTGTATTCTGGTGTATGGAGCTGAATCTATTCTCTCTGGAGTGCAATGAAGTATCCAGTAGTGGGTTTTGGGGTGTTAATGGGTTTGGCATAGCTTTGGACAGCCTGTCTTTGAATGTCCAGTGCTTTGTTACTGTTTTGCTGTATAATTAGCATGCTGTGACTTGCAGTGAACCTCTCTGGTTCTTGAGTGGAATTTGATTTCACTGTAGGTGTCCTTGTCTATACTGAAATATTGATTTTGGTCAACACCAAAATCAGATTAATTATCTTCTTTGCAGCCAAAAATGGAGAAGCGCTATACAGTCAGCAAAAACAAGATGGGATCCTGACTGTGGTTCACATCATAAACTTCTTATTGCCAAGTTCAGACTTAAAGTGAAAAAAAGTAGCAAAAGCCACCACACCATTCAGGTGTGTATGACTTAAATAAAAACCCTTATGACTACATAGTGGAAATGACAAATAGGTTCAAGGGATTAAATCTGGTAGACAAAGTGCCTGAAAAACCTGTGGGTAGAGGTTCACAACATTGTACAGGAAACAGTGATCAAGACTCCCCAAGAAAAACAAATGAAAAAGGCAAAATGGTTTTCTGAGGAAGCCTTACAAATGGCTGAGAAAGGAAGAGAAAGAAAAGACAAAGGAGAAAAATAAATATATATGCACTAGAATGTAGAGTTCCAACGAATAGCAAGGAGAGATAAGAACCTAGACTTCCATCAGCAGACGAATGGATAAGAAAGCTGTGGTACACATACACAATGGAGTATTACTCAGCCATTAAAAAGAATACATTTGAATCAGTTCTAATGAGATGGATGAAACTGGAACCGATTATACAGAGTGAAGTAAGCCAGAAAGAAAAACACCAATACAGTATACTAACACATATATATGGAATTTAGAAAGATGGTAATGAGGACCCTGTATGCAAGACAGCAAAAGAGACACAGATGTGTAGAGCGGACTTTTGGACTCTGAGGGAGAGGGAGAGGGAGAGGGTGGGATGATTTGGGAGAATAGCATTGAAATATGTATACTATCATGTAAGAAACGAATCGCCAGTCTATGTTCGATGCAGGATGCTTGGGGCTGGTGCAAGGGGATGATCNAATGAGGACCCTGTATGCAAGACAGCAAAAGAGACACAGATGCGTAGAGCAGACTTTTGGACTCTGACGGAGAGGGAGAGAGAGAGGGTGGGATGATTTGGAAGAATAGCATTGAAATATGTATACTATCATGTAAGAAACGAATTGCCAGTCTATGTTCAATGCAGGATGCAGGATGCTTGTGGCTGGTGCATGGGGATGATCTGGAGGGATGATGTGGGGTGGGAGGTGGGAGGGACATTCATGTTTGGGAGTTCATGTACACCCGTGGCAGATTCATGTCTATGTATGCCAAAACCAATACAGTACTGTAAATTAAAATAAAGTAAAAATAAAAATTTTTAAAAATAAATAAAGAAAGAAACCTGAGTACCAAAGAATTGATGGTTTTGAACTGTGGTGTTAGAGAAGACTATTAAGTGTCCCTTGGACTCAAAGGAGTTCAAACCAGTTCATCCTAAAGGAAATCAGTCCTGAATATTCATTGGAAAGACTGATGCTTAAGCTGAAACTCCAATACTTTGGCCACATGATGGGAAGAACCAACTCATTGGAAAATACCCTGATGCTGGGAAAGATTGAAGGGAGGAGGAGAAGATGATGGAGGATGAGATGGCTGAATGACACCACCAACTCAAGGACATGAGTTTGAATAAGTTCCCAGTATTGGTGATGGACAGNTTGGAAAGTCTGATGCTTAAGCTGAAACTCCAAAACTTTGGCCACATGATGGGAAGAACCAACTCATTGGAAAATACCCTGATGCTGGGAAAGATTGAAGGGAGGAGGAGAAGATGATGGAGGATGAGATGGCTGAATGACACCACCAACTCAAGGACATGAGTTTGAATAAGTTCCCAGTATTGGTGATGGACAGAGAACCCTGGCATGCTGCAGTCCCTGGGGTTGCAAGGAGCTGGACACTACTGAGCATATGACACCACCAACTCAAGGACATGAGTTTGAATAAGTTCCCAGTACTGGTGATGGACAGAGAACCCTGGCATGCTGCAGTCCCTGGGGTTGCAAGGAGCTGGACACTACTGAGCAACTGAACTGAACTGAACTGACTGGCACAGCACCTATACTAGTTTTCTCTCCTGGTTGACACAGCAGCCATAGCAGCAGACACACTATATTTTCTCTCATGTCTGATTCAACAGACCCAGCAGTGATGCAGCAGTATTTCCTGCCACTTTCTAGGTGGAGCTCATATAAGCATAACTCACATAACTCATGAACAAGCAAGTATCTTGTGATGCACATGTGCAGTGCTATAAGTGATCTCAGTTATTACATAGTCATTATTTACAAATTGTGGAGTGAGAAAGTCTAAACATGCCATCTTGGCCAATTTTCTCTCTCCCTACACTCCACCCTTTCAAGGGTCTCTTGCCTCACATTCTATGCACAATCCATCTTCTGTGATATTCCCTTGGCTTTACATCTTGAAACAGCAGTAGCTACAATAGCAATCAGTTACACCCCTGCTTCTGCTGCTACTGCTAAGTCACTTCAGTCGTGTCCAACTCTGTGTGATCCCATAGGCAGCACCCCACTAGGCTCCCCCGTCCCTGGGATTCTCCAGGCAAGAACACTGGGGTGGGTTGCCATTTCCTTCTCCAATGCATGAAAGTGAAAAGTGAAAGTGAAGTCACTCAGTCATGTTCTACTCTTAGTGACCCCATGGACTGCAGCCCACCAGGCTCCTCCATCCATGAGATTTTCCAGGCAAGAGTACTGGAGTGGGTTCTCATTGCCTTCTCCAAGTTACATCCTTAATACATAGCAAAACCCAACACTAGGTATCACCTGGAAGTCATGTTGAATCCTAGCCCTCGCCAGGCTCTAAGAGTCACCCATGTGGAGTGCCTTTATTTTCCATGTCCAAGTCCAGTCCACAGTTTGACCTTGTGAAACTTCAGGAAAGCCTCCATAGGGGCAACTCCAACCACTGCAGGTTTTTTATTAAGGACCTGAAAAGCCCCCACAGGTGTCAGGCCCACCCTTTGAAGGAGGGGATCTTTGCAGTGTCAACAGTCCACCCACATGATTACACTTTTCTAAATCTGAGGACACACCCTTTATAATGTACTGTCTAAATAGGACACAGCCCTTACAATATACCTCAGCACGGATCAGCCCACATTTGCATCCATACAAGGTAGATGGGAGCCCTGCCAGCTCCAGCCCCCTTCAGGGTCTTCACACTTTTAAAATGGCATCTCACATTCTGTCCCTCTATTTCTCTCAGTAAAGACCTGCAAAATCATCCACAGATGCTGGGCCCATTCTTTGGCCCCAGAGTCACAAAAGCCAAGCTGCCAAGTTTCCCCTTGATTTTGCTGCTTACCCAAGTCAACCAACTCCACCTGAGTATATGATCGATATGTCATTAGTCACAGTGGGGGCCCCTTGAGGACGTACCCAAGGGGCCATTGGCAGCTTATGTTTCACTTTCTGCCACACAATGGGCCTTACCACCAAGCAGGGACCCATGGTCTTACAGTGTTTGTCATCGTCCCTCATTACCTCCTAGGTCGAGTGCTGGCTTCCTCAAGATCACACATCTCTTGTTCAGCACATGTATATGCTACTCTAGTTCCTCTTCTTGTCTCTGCAGTTTGTGCACTGGTGCAGCATCACATAAGGCACTATCATATTCGCCTTCAGTTCAGTCAGGAAAACCCACCCCATGGTGCCAGTAACAGTCTGTGCTGTCTTTTTTGGTAAATGGGAACTCACGGCCTGTAACGTGCTTTCAGTGCTACCCAGGGAACCGTCCACCTCTTTCCCAATCTTCCACTGGAGCACAAGCTGAGAGAATCGTAGCCACACACACAGTACCACACAGTATATGGTGGCCACGGTTTTCCTCCATCCAGTGGAGTCTCCGGCTGTTCTACCCGCTGGGTATCCTGCCGCCTTTTCTTTTGTGGAGGCTCAGGCTTCTCTACCTCCTGGGTATCCTGTTGACCACGCCAATTGTATTACTGATCCTGATTGTGACACCAACTGTCTTGCTATATCTCACTGTGCACACTGTTTGCTGAACCCAGGGTAGGTAAGTATGAGTTAAGAGCCTGGAAGAAGACTGGAGAGGCTATAGGAACTGCAGACACTTTTTTTCTCTCCTGGCTGACACAGCAGCCATAGCAGCAGACACTGTATTCTCTCCTCTTGTGGCTGACTCAACAGACACAGGCGTGATGCAGCAGTAATTCCACGCTTTCTAGGTGGAGCTCCTATAAGCATACTGCACACAACTCATGACCAAGCAAGGACCTCGTGATGGACATGAGCAGTGCTATAAATGATCTCAGCTATTACATAGTCATTATTTACAAAACACAGCGTGAGAGAGCCTGAACACGCCATCCTGGCCAATTTCCTCTCTCCCCACACAAGTCTGCTGCTGCTGCTGCTGCTACTAAGTTACTTCAGTCGGGTCTGACTCTGTGTGACCCCATTAACAGCAGCCCACAAAGCTCCGCCATCGCTGGGATTCTCCAGGCAAGAACACTGGAGTGGCTGGCCATTGCCTGCTCCACCACACAAGTCTACTATACTTCAATAAAGATAGATGAGAGGCAGAACGTCACATCCTCACAATATGACAGGTGAATGTTACATGGATATCTTACAATATGAGTATCTTGAGAAGGATTATAATTAAAGTTATATTTAAAGTTACTTTCTGGATAAATAAATAAATTGTCTAGACAGTGGATCTACTAAATTATTCTATAAAATGTTAGGTAATAATTCTTTCAGAGTCTTCAGTCTTCAGTGTCTTTGTTGCAGTCACTCAAGTCTGCTATGAAAGCAACCTTAGATTATATACAAAGAAATGTGTGGCTATATTACAGCTAANAAATAAATTGTCTAGACAGTGGATCTACTAAATTATTCTATAAAATGTTAGGTAATAATTCTTTCAGAGTCTTCAGTCTTCAGTGTCTTTGTTGCAGTCACTCAAGTCTGCTATGAAAGCAACCTTAGATTATATACAAAGAAATGTGTGGCTATATTACAGCTAAACTTTAATTATAAAGTGGTGGCAGGCAAGATTTGGCCCATAGTCCTCTAGTTTCTAATCTGTGGATTAGATAATTAAGCAGATTATCCAAAGTGGATATCTACATATTGAAGCTTTTGTTCTCATCTTTCTAAAAAAATGAATACATGAAAATTATTGCTGGAAATCTCCTAATTAAGTTATAGTGTCAATTTATTTTTTTAATTTAAATTTATTTTAATTGGAAGCTAATTACTTTACAATATTGTATTGGTTTTGCCATACATCAACATGAATCTGCCACAGGTGTACATGTGTTCCCTATCCTGAACCCCCCTTCCACCTCCCTCCTCATTCCATCCCTCTGGGTCATCCCAGTGCACCAGCCTCAGCAAATGAAGCAACTGACAAAGAACTAATCTCAATTTATTTTTTTAAAATTTCCTAGGTGTACTTCTCAACATGATTTATATGTCCACAACTAATTACTCTCTGCAATTTCATTGTTTTCAAATTAAAGCTATATTGTACACTAAATAATCATATCTAAACCTGATCTATTTCACTCAAAGAAAGAAATTAACCATGAAAATACTGAAGTAGAACATTGTACTCTAATCTTATTTTAGTCATTGTTGAGCAAGACCTGTTTATTATCAGGATTTGTTTATTTTATTAGGTGATTGCTACAATTGGTCTTTTTATTAAAGTTAAACTTTATATTTAAGTACTGAAATCATTAAGGATTTCTAATTTAGAACAGACTCATCTACTTCTGGTTTTATTTGCTTTATGGTGAGATAATCTCTTTACTAAAGTCTTTCTTCTTTTGTTAACAGCTTAATTAATTGGTCAAACAAATGTTTTACAGCACATACTAAAACCATAAGTTTCTTATCTAAATGATTGCAGGCAAGAATTGGATCCATGTAAAGCTGAACTGATTATTCTAGGAAGGACTATAAAAAACAAGTGAATCTATCAGCCACATACCTGGAAAGTCCCTGCCAGAATCTAGGGCTGTCTTTATTGGTAGAGTTCCAGATCTTCATACAGTGTATCAGGTTATTCTGTTAATGATACAAAATATTTTCATTATGTCTCTGGATCCATGTAAAGCTGAACTGACTATTCTAGGAAGGACTGTAAAAAACAAGTGAATCTATCAGCCACATACCTGGAAAGCCCCTGCCAGAATCTAGGGCTGTCTTTATTGGTAGAGTTCCAGATCTTCATACAGTGTATCAGGTCATTCTGTTAATGATACAAAATATTTTCATTATGTCTTTTTGGAAAAAGAAAGGTAGGAAAACTCTAGAATTTTCCTGATTAGTAGGGCTATCTACACAGTTTGTTTGTTTGTTTTTCTAATTTTTTCATTCTACTAACATATATGGCTTTACCTATTCTCTCAAAGTGTACTAAAAATGTACTGTTCTCATTACACAGAATTATCCCAGTATCAAGTTGCTTTTCTATCTTAATGGCTATATGTGCCCATTATATTTCATGATAAGATTAAACATAGGTCCTTTTGTTCATCCCTAGTCTCTGGATATATAAGGGGCTGGCTTAATACACACAAAAAATATGATTCAAGAATGGGAATTGGAACTTCATCCCCCCATCTCTGTTTCACAGAGTTCCCAAATGTAAGAACACTCTCTACTGAGTTCTGTCCATATACCAGACTATTCTCTAAATTTCCACTTAGATAATTAGCTTATTCTTCTTACTATTAACCTGTATTTTAAGATGATAGCATGTGTGCTGACTTAAATGGTATTGATTATTTGGTTCTACTTTGTTATTATGGATCATTACTTTAAAAATTTAATGTTTCTTATTAAGTGTACCAATAGCTTAATGTACCAGAAATGTACCATTAATTAATCTTATTTCATACTATATTTATCATTGTGCTCTACAAATTAGAATATAGTATTTTTTTTGTTTTTGGAAGTACAAAATTCTTTGTTTCAAATTCTAGCAAGTAATACAAATTGGAGAAAAATTAACCTCTTCAATAAAAGATATTGGGAAAATGAATGGCTGCATACAAAAAAGAAGAAGAAGAAGAAGAAGAAGCTAGACCACTATCTCACACCATACACAAAAATAAAATAAAAATAAAATAAAGACTTCAGTATAAGACCTGAAATCATCAAATACCAGGAGGAAAATATCGGCAGTGCACATTTTAAGATCCATCTTAGCAATATCTTTCTGAATATGTCTCTACAGTCATAGGGAAACAAAAATGAAAAGTAACAAATGACACTATATCAGAATGAAAACCTTCTGCAGAGTAAAAGAAGCTATTGGCAAAACAGAAAGACAACCTACCAAAAGGGAGAAGATATTCACAAATTATTATCCAATAAGGAGTTAGCATATAAAATAAGTCAAGAGATATTTGGAGTAACAGGTAAGCTTGGCCTTGGATGCAATATCTTTCTGAATATGTCTCTACAGTCATAGGGAAACAAAAATGAAAAGTAACAAATGACACTATATCAGAATGAAAACCGTCTGCAGAGTAAAAGAAGCTATTGGCAAAACAGAAAGACAACCTACCAAAAGGGAGAAGATATTCACAAATTATTATCCAATAAGGAGTTAGCATATAAAATAAGTCAAGAGATATTTGGAGTAACAGGTAAGCTTGGCCTTGGAGTACAAAATGAAGCAGGGCATAGGCTGGCAGAGTTTTGTCAATAGAATGTGCTGGTCATATCAAACAGCCTCTACCAACAACACAAAAGGTGACTCTACACAAGGATATCACCAGATGGCAAATACTGAAATCAGATTGATTATATTCTCTGTAGCTGAAGATGGAGGAGCCCTATATAGTCAGCAAAAACAAGAATGGAAACTGACTATGGCTAAGATCATGAACTCCTTATTGCAAAATTCAGACTTAAGTTGAAGAAAGTAGGGAAAACCACTGGGTGATTCAGGTATGAACTAAATTAAATCCCTTATGATTATAGTTGAACTGACAAATAGATTAAAGGGATTAGATCTGATAAAGGGCCTGAAGACTATGGGTGGAAGCTCATTACTTTGTAAAGGAGGTGGTGATAAAAACCATCCCCGAGAAAAAGAAATGCAAAAGGACAGAATGGTTGTCTGGGATGGCCTTACAAATAACTGAAGAAAGAAGAGAAGTGAAAGGCGAAAAGTGAAAGGAGAAAAGAAGAGATACACCTACTTGAATGCAGAGTTACAAAGAACAGAAGGAGAGATAAGAGAGTCTTTTTAAATGAATAGTGAAAAAAAGTTGAGAAAAAAAATAAAAGAATGGGAAAGATTAGTGATCTCTTCAAGAAAATTAGAGATATCAAGGGAACATTTCAGGCAAAGATGGCACAATACAGGACAAAAGAGTATGAACTTAACAGAAACAGACAAGATTAAGAAGAGATGACAAGAATACACAGAAACGCTACCAAAAAATAAAAGTGTTAACGACCCAGATAATCACGATGGTGAGATCACTCACCAAGAGCTAGACATCATGGACAGTGAAGTCAAGTGGGCCTTAGGAAGCATCTCTATGAACAAAGCTGGTGAAGGTGATGGAATTCCACCTGAGCTATTTCAAATCCTAAGAGATGATGCTGTTAAAGTGCTATGTCAATATGCCAGCAAATTTGGAAACCTCAGCGGTGGATAAGAGTGGAAAAAAATCAGATTTCATCCAAACCCAAAGAAAGGCAATGCCAAAGAATGTTCAAACTACCACACAATTGCACTCATTTTTCATGCTAGCAAAGTAATGTTTAAAATCCTTCAAGTTAGGCTTCAACAGTATGTGAACTGAGAATTTCCAGATGTTCAAGCTGGATTTAGAAAAGGCAAAGGAACCAGAGATAAAATTGCAAATATCCATTGGATTATAGATAAAGCTAGAAAATTCCAGAAAAACAAAGTTTTGCTTCATTGACTATGCTAAAACCTTTGACTGTGTAGACCACAAAAATAATGTGGAAAATTCAACAAGAGATGGGAATACTGAACCACTTTACCTGGCTCCTGTGAAATGTATATACAGGTCAAGAAACTACAGTTATAACTGGACATGGAACCCCAGAATAGTTCAAAACTGAGCAAGGGGTAGTACATCAAGGATGTAAATTGCCACCCTCCTTATTTAATTTATATGCAGAGTACATCATCTGAAATGCTTGGATGAATGAAGCACAAGAAGGAATCAAGATTGCCAGAAGAAACATCAATAACCTCAGCTACACAGATGGCACCACTCAAATGGCATAAAGCAAAGAGGAATTAAAGAGCGTCTTGATGAAAGTGAAAGAGAAGAGTGAAAAAGCTGGTTGAAAATGCAACATTCGAAACACAAAAATCATGGCATCCACCCCATAACTTCATGGCAAACAGATGGGGAACAATGGAAAGAGTGAGAGACTTATTATTTTCTTGGGCTCCAAAATCATTGCAGATGGTAACTCCAGCCATGAAATTAAAAGATGCTTGCTCCTTGGAAGAAAAGCAGTGACAAAACTAGATAGCATATTTAAAAGCAGAGATATTACTTAGCCTACAAAGGTCTGTCTAGTCAAAGTTATGGTTTTCTCAGTAGTCATGTACAGACATGAGAGTTGGACCATAAAGAAGGTTGAGTGCCAAATAATTGGTGCCTTCAAACTGTGTTGTTGGAGAAGACTCTTGAGAGTTCTTTGGACTGCAAGATCAAACCAGTCAATCCTAAAGAATATCAGTCCTGAATATTCATTGGCAGGACTGATGCTGAAGCTGAAGCTCCAATACTTCAGCCACCTGATGTCAAGTCAACTCATTGGGAAAGATTGAAGCAGGAGGAGAAGGGGATGACAGAGGATGAGATGGTTGGCTGGCATCACTGACATGAGTTTGAGCAAGCTCTGAGAGATGGTGCAGGACAAGAAAGCCTAGCATCCTTGTGTCCATGGAGTCACAAAGAGTCAGACATGACTGAAAGATTGGATAACAACAATATAAAATACAAAAAGAACTCATGCAACTTATCAGCAACAATGGCAAAAGTGCTTAAAAAATGTGCAGAAAATGTCAATAGAATTTTTTTTTCCAAAAAACGGTGTACAGATGACAACAGATAAATGAAATGATATTTGCATCACTAATTATTAGGAAAATGCAGATCAAAACCATGACAAGATATATCGCTTCACAATCATCAGATTGCTTATTATCATAAAGGCAAAAAATAGAAAGAGTTGATGAGGATGTGAAGAAAATGTAACCCTCATGCATTGTTAATGGAACTGTAAGTTTGTGAATTGTTCCAGCCATTATAGAAAAGAATAGGAGGCAAGAATATACAATGGATTAAAGACAATCTCTTTAACAAGTAGTGTTGGGAAAACTGGACAACCACTTGTAAAAGAATGAATCTAGAACACTTTCTAACACCATACACAAAAATAAACTCAAATGGATTAAAGATCTAAATGTAAGACTAGAAACTCTAAAACTCCTAGAGGAAAACATAGGCAAAACACTCTCTGACATACATCACAGCAGGATCCTTGATCACCCACCGTCCAGAATTTTGAACATAAAAGCAAAAATAAACAAATGGGACCTAATTAAACTTAAAAACTTCTGTACAAGCAAGGTGAAAAGACAGCCTTCAGAATGGGAGAAAATAATAGCAAATGAAGCAACTGACAAACAACTAATCTCAAAAATATACAAGCAACTCCTGCAGCTCAATTCCAGAAAAATAAATGACCCAATCAAAAAATGGGCCAAAAAAACTAAACTGACATTTCTCCAAAGAAGACATACAGATGGCTAACAAACACATGAGGAAATGCTCAACATCACTTATTATCAGAGAAATGCAAATCAAAACCACAATGAGGTACCATTTCATGCCAGTCAGAATGGCTGTGATCCAAAAGTCTACAAGCAATAAATGCTTGAGGGTGTGGAGAAAAGGGAACCCTCTTACACTGTTGGTGGGAGTGCAAACTAGT
>SJYX01001808.1:117491-140665 GCA_006410675.1 Oreotragus oreotragus | reverse complement strand
TTTTACTTTTTTTTACTTTTCAGTACTCTATTGGTTTTGGCATACATTGGCATGAATCTGCCACAGGTGTACACAAACTCCCAAACATGAACCCCCCTCCCACCTCCTACCCTGCATCATCCCTCCGGATCATCCCCATACACCAGCCCCAAGCATCCTGCATCCTGCATCGAACATAGACTGGAGATTCGTTTCTTACAGAAGTTTCTTTAAAAAAAAAATGTATAGAGCTATGATACAATTCTTCTCTCCCACTTCTGTGTACTTACACAAAGTATACGAAAACACAAACTTAAAACAGTATATACATCCCAATGTTCATCAAGACGTTGTTTACAACAGGCAATATATCAAAGCAATCTAAGTGCCCACAATTTCATGAATGGATAAAGAAGATTTGATACACACATACACAGAGTCATATTATTGAAATATTACTCAGCCATAAAAAGATATGGCCAAGAACTTTACTTGGCCATAAAAATATTAAATCTTGCATTAGCTTCAAGGATGGACCTAAGTGAAGTAATTCAGAGAAAGACAAATACCATATAGTTTTATTCATATGTTGTCTATAGAAAACACACAAGCAAAATAGCAAAGTAAAATAACAAACCAAACCAGAATAAGCCATAAACATAGAGAACAGAATAGTGGTTTAAAAAAGGAAGGTAAAGCAGGTGGAAAATGGGCAAAAGGAACCAACTGAATGGATAGAAATTAAATTTTTGATGGTAGAAGTGTATTCACAGTATGATATTATTCACAGAAAACTTATATAGTGTTGTGTACCAATATGACTATAGAAGTCTTCATACAGGTGATGGTGGAAGTCACAGTCATTGATTCAGTTGACTATAGAATGAGAGAAGAGAAAGCAAAGGATTGGGGATTAAAGTCAAAGAGTGGGCTAAAGACGTACACACAAAACTGAACAAGGAGTAGAGAGATTGGTAATACGTAGAAAGAGGAAAATATCTCATCGCAAAAACCAAGGATGGAAAACATTTCCAAATGAGCACATATTCAGCACCAAAGCTACAAATGACCAGTTAGCAGTTTCAAAAGAACAATAAGAACAGAAAACAAACTGTAACACTTCAAATAAGAACAAACAGAATAGAAGAAGCAGCAATGATTTGGGGTTATTTTTACTGGCAGTTGATTAATACATAGAGAAAGAAATGTTGGACTATCTATGGAATAATAGAGTGTTAAAGTAGAGTTGCAGAGAGGATTGTTGTTGACAATAATCTAAAGATGTTTTTCTTTCTGGCTTACTTCACTCTGTATAATAGGCTCCAGTTTCACCCAGAGGGATGGTACGGGGAGGGAGGAGAGAAGGGGGTTCAGGATGGGGAACACGTGTATACCTGTGGTGGATTCATGTTGATGTATGGCAAAACCAATACAATATTGTAAAGTAATTAACCTCCAATTAAAATAAATAAATTTATATTTTAAAAATAATTAAAAAATAAAGACGTTTTTCCCTAAAATATTGTTTATGAAAATTAGCTTGTACTAAAAGGACTCTCTTACTAAAAACTTGACATTAGTCCTGTGATGTAAAGCAACTGGACATTTGTTGCAACCAAATTTAGAGGAACTTCACTGTGTGGACCAGTAAAGTTACCTTGAAATTAAAAGCAACAGCCAACTCTAAAGCATTTTTAAACCTCCTTGTTCAATATGCTGTATTTGAAAGATTCTATGTCAGTTCCTTATTGATTTTTCTTTATTTTTTTCTTATACTATTATTGTGTCATAGTAACTGTTGTATGTGTGCAAACACATGTGTATGTGATATATACTTAAATGATTGAACAGTTCAGTTCAGTTCAGTCGTTCAGTCATGTCCGACTCTTTGCGACCCCATGAATCACAGCACACCAGGCCTCCCTGTCCAACAACGACACTCGGAGTTCACTCAGACTCATGTCCATCAAGTCAGTGATGTCATCCAACCATCTCATCCTCTGTTGTCCCCTTCTCCTCCTTCCCCCAATCCCTCCAAGCATCAGGGTCTTTTCCAATGAGTCAACTCTTTGCATGAGGTGGCCAAAGTACTGGAGTTTCAGCTTCAGCATTAGTTCTTCCAATGAACACCGAGGACTGATCTCCTTTAGGAAGGACTGGTTGGATCTTCTTGCAGTCCAAGGGACTCTCAAGAGTTTTCTCCAACACCACAGTTCAAAAGCATCGTTCTTCGGTGCTCAGCCTTCTTCACAGTCCAACTCTCATATCCATACATGACTACTGGAAAAAAAACATAGCCTTGACTAGATGGACCTTTGTTGGCAAAGTAATGTCTCTGCTTTTGAATATGCTATCTAGATTTGTCATAACTTTCCTTTCAAGGAGTAAGCATCTTTTAATTTCATGGCTGCAGTCACCATCTGCAGTGATTTTGGAGCTCCAAAAAATAAACTCTAACACTGTTTCCACTGTTTCCCCATCTATTTCCCATGAAGTGATGGGAGCAGATGCCATGATCTTCGTTTTCTGAATGTTGAGTTTTAAGCCAAATTTTTCACTCTCCTCTCTCACTTTCATCAAGTTCCTCTTCACAACCAGACTATAAAATATATCCATGTAATAAAGAGAAATCATATGATAAATCATAAAAAAGGAAATCAAATTTCGTGAATTTGTATTTAGTACAGACTCTCTGAATATTGTGTAAAAATTGTGTCTGATTAAGAGCTGTTTTTTAAGCTCAGTGTGTTGTCAGTGCTCAGAAAATTAAAAACAACAGAGCTGAAATATAAAACACTAAGGAGGAAAGCAATAGTTGGTTCCTCTAGCCAATAACTGCTAAGCTGCAATTATTCTCCTGCCTCCAAATTTCTAATAATGCCCTTCTGTACTGGCCAGAGCTCCTCCACATGATAAAAGTCTAATCCAGTGTGTATGTTGTTTAAAGTTTCCTTTAACAGGTTATTTAATGTTGTTTATTTTTTCCTGACAGGTTGTTTAATGTTTTCTTTAACAAACACACACAGCGCTCAGTATGTGAGGAGAGACTGAAACAGTTAGACCATTCAATTTTCTGCCAAAAGTGTGAAAAATTCTGCATCCCTTAATGACAATAATGGTGATAGCTTCCAAGGTCTAATTCTCCTTCTCTGGAGGAAGGAAAACACTTTCCTTGGTAGTGCTTTAATTACTTACACTTTTCAGTACATGGACTCCTGCTTTGGGGTCCAAATTGTTTAAGGACAACAAACCATAATCCCTAATGAATGAAGACCAAGTTACAATAGTACCAACTCTTCTTTTTGCTAATATAAAGGCAAATAAAATAATTATGCAAGTAAATGAATATTACTGTTAATCTATTAGAGGATTTTTCCTCTTTCTACTGAAACTGATAAACATGAAATGTGTTCTAGGAAGATGCTAGCTTTTTTCCCCACAGTTATCAATCACTAATATCCAAAACAGAACATGTGATGGCATGTACTCTCCTGTAACATTGGAATTTTTCAAGAATCAAGGACTGACAGTCCATTTGGGATTCTATAACATAACAAAATAACATAGACTGGCTTAAACAATGTTTATTTTTGAAAGTTATGATGGTTTGGAAGTTCAAGATCCAAGTGCTAGTTGATTGGAATTTGATGAGGGCCTTCTTCCTGCTTCATAGACAGGTGTCTTCTAGCTGGATCCTCACATTGGCAGAAAAATTTAAAAAGTCCTAAGGGAGTCTTTTTCGTAAGGGCACTAATTCCATTAATTAGAACTTCACCTTCATTTCCCAAAGATCCCCACCTCTAACACCAATGTATTGGGGGTCTAGGATTTCAACGTGGGAATTTGAGGGGAACACAAGCATTCAGTCCATGATACTGACCAAAGTATTCAAAATATTGGTTTGCATATACAATAGCTAATCTGACACAAATACATACACTTTTATAAAAAAATCCTGTCACTCATCAGCCATGAAAATATTTTAGCCATGAAAGTTACTCTTAATAGTCTAAGACATAAAGACAGGATTCTTTTTTAGAAGTTGTGATAGATTCCTGAAGAATGAATTTTTTAAAATTACCTAAATTATCCATGTTTCTCTTACTATAGAATATTTTGATGTCATATTACTTGTTACAGTTTATTATCAATTTAGTGATATAATGACATTTTAGTAAATTGTTTATAATACTTGTTAGAGGATGTTTGTCAACCTATTTGACCTCTTCCAAGACACTTGTTAGATGGATACAATGTAGTAAAAAATAAATTGAAACACATCAGTGAAAAAATATCAAGAAAAATGAAAACATACAAAAGGAAAGATTAATGCTTAATCTTTCCTCATTTTTTGTCCATTCAGTCTCAAGAACAGAATCACTCTACAATAAACAGAACATTTTAAAGAGGAATATCTCTGACAAACAACCAAAATAATAAAGACATGAAGATTCCATTGAAACATTCTAAAATCCATTGTTGTAAGTCATTAATTCATGTATTTGATCATTCTAGTGGACATCCATTTGACTCCCTGGCTGCCTTTTTCTAACAGTTGCTCCTGGCCTCAAATAACAAAATATCAGATACAGACCAACTTGAGACACAGACCGATGAGAATTATTTCTTATTACTTGCACATATAAAAACCACTTTCTATTTATTCCCACATGAGGGCATGCCTTTCTTATCTGGCGTTTCATCGTGGATTGAGCCTCACTTTGTAGGCTTCCCTGATAGCTCAGTTGGAAAATAATCTGCCTGCAATGTAGGAGACACCAGTTCCATTTCTGGGTGGGAAAGACCTGTTGTAGAAGGGAAAGGCTACCCACTCCAACATTCTGGCCTGGAGAATGCCATGGAGTGTACAGTCCATGGTATCACAAAGAGTCGGACACCACTGAGCGACTTTAACTTTCACTTTGTAGTACAGCAGAAGCTGTATCCTAGCCTCAGTTCAGTTCAGTTCAGTCTCTCAGTCTTGTTCGACTCTGCGACCCCATGAATTGCAGCACACCAGCCCTCCCTGTCCATCACCAACTCCCAGAGTTCACTCAGACTCATGTCCATTGAGTCAGTGATGCCGTCCAGCCATCTCATCCTTCGTCGTCCCCTTCTCCTCTTGCCCCCAATCCTTCCCAGCATCAGAGTCTTTTCCAGTGAGTCAACTCTTTGCATGAGGTGGCCAAAGTACTGGAGTTTCAGCTTTAACATCATTCCTTCCAAAGAAAACCCAGGACTGATTTCCTTTGGAACAGACTGGTTAGATCTCCTTTCAGTCCAAGGGACTCTCAAGAGTCTTCTCCAGCATCACAGTTCAAAAGCATCAATTCTTTGGCGCTCAGCCTTCTTCACAGTCCAACTCTCACATCCGTACATGACTACTGGAAAAACTATAGCTTTGACTAGACGGACCTTTGTTGGCAAAGTAATGTCTCTGCTTTTGAATATGCTATCTAGGTTGGTCATAACTTTCCTTCCAAGGAGTAAATGTCTTTTAATTTCATGGCTGCAATCACCATCTGCAGTGATTTTGGAGTCCCCCCAAAATAAAGCCTGACACTGTTTCCACTGTTTCCCCATCTATTTCCCATGAAGTGATGGGACCAGATGCCATAATCTTCGTTTTCTGAATGTTGAGCTTTAAGCCAACTTTTTCACTCTCCTCTTTCACTTTCATCAAGAGCCTCTTTAGTTCCTCTTCACTTTCTGCCATAAGAGTGGTGTCATCTGCATATCTGAGGTTACAGATATTTCTCCCAGCAATCTTGATTCCAGCTTGTGCTCCTTCCAGCCCAGCATTTCTCATTACGTATTCTGCGTATAAGTTAAATAAGCAGGGTGACAATACACAGCCTTGATGTACTCCTTTTCCTATTTGGAACCAGTCTGTTGTTCCACGTCCAGTTCTAACTCCTACCCTACAGTAAGACAAATGCTGTTTCTACACTACCTGCTTTTCCATTTTGCCCACTGACCCATATATTTAACTGATCCATATCTTTAACAGCTTTACATCTATTTTTTCCTATCCCTGCAAACTTTCTGTCAGAAATCTAAAATTCTTCAGGCAAGAAATAATGAGAGTCTCAATTTGAACAACAACAACAAAAAAAGAGTTAGAGAAGAGGATGCCTCCAATTAAAATAAAATAATTTATATTTTTTAAAAAATGTGGATTAAAATCAAGACATGTTAACAGTTCGATTTCACATGAAGTTATCAGAAGAATCAAGGAGAAAAGCCAGACTTCTGTTTTGAGCTGGTTAGCTAGCTGAGGAACAAACTCTGAGATAGGAAATATTGAAAGGGAAGTGATTGGATGTGGAGAGATGTTGTCCTTTTATCCTGAGTCTAAAATGCCATGGACAGGTCAGCCTGAGATTCCCATCAAGGAATCTCTGACCAATTCTGTGCTGCAGTTGAAGCAAAGGAAGGAAATCAGACTCCAGGAAAAACATAGGATTTAAAACCAACTCTCTGAAAACAGAAAAGCACATCCTTCTAGAAATCATTGGCATTCCAGTTAGTATATCTCACCAGGAATGTCAGAGGAGAGTTTCTAAGATATGATATTGCTTTATTCCTTGGTTTGTAAACACTCATAGGCGCCTCCATTTGCCATGTTTCGAATTCCCACAGCCCAGTTCCCCATTGGTGGTATCCAGACTCAGTCTGTCTGTTGCCTTTGATGTGTTCCCCGATTCAGCCAAAGCCCACCACTAGTAGTTTGCACAGCAGCCCCAGTCCCTCCTCCTGGGTTCCACAGGCAGCTTTTTGACAGCGAGGTCTGAGTTATTTTCCCCTTAATAGGACTCCTTGCAGCCTTTATTTATGTCTCTTCTAGCATTTCTTATTTGTACTGCAATCATCACTTGTCTTCTGTCTTTTTGTTTGTTTGTTTGCTTTATGCCACTAAATTCTGTGGTAATTTATTAAATATTGATAGATACTGAGAAGTCTCTTCTTGTTTAGTTGCTAAGTCGTGTCTGACTCTTTGCACCGCATGGACTGCAGCCCACCTGGTTGCTCTGTCCATGGGGTTTCCCAGGCAAGAATACTGGAGTGGGTTGCCATTTCCCTCTTCATGGGACCTTTCCAACCCAGGGATCAAACCCATGTCTCTAGCATTGGCAGGTGGATTCTTTTTTTTTTTTTTTTTTTACTTTACAATACTGTATTGGTTTTGCCATACATTGACATGAATCCACCACAGGTGTACATGAGTTCCCAACCCTGAACCCCCCTCCCACCACCCTCCCCATATCATCTCTCTGGGTCATCCCAGTGCACCAGCCCCAAGCATCCTGTATCCTGTATCAAACCTAGACTAGTGATTCATTTCTTACATGATAGTGTACATGTTTCAATGCCATTCTCCCAAATCATCCCACCCACTCCCTCTCTCACAGAGTCCCAAAGTCTGTTCTTTACATCTGTGTCTCTTTTGCTGTCTCTCATATAGGGTTATCATTAGCATCTTTCTAAATTCCATATATATGTGTTAGTATACTGTATTGCTTACTTCACTCTGTATAATTGGCTCCAGTTTTATCCACCTCTTTAGAACTGATTCAAATGTATTCTTTTTAATGGCTGAGTAATACTCCATTGTGTATATGTACCACAGCTTTCTTATCCATTTGTCTGCTGATGAACATCTAGGTTGCTTCCATGTCCTGGCTATTATAAACAGTGCTGTGATGAACATTGGGGTACACGTGTCTCTTTCAATTCTGGTTTCCTCAGTGTATATGCCCAGCAGTGGGATTCCTGGGCCATAAGGCAGTTCTATTTGTAGTTTTTTTAAGGAATCTTCACACTTTCTCCATAGTGGCTGTACTAGTTTGCATTCCCACCAACAGTGTAAGAGGGTTCCCTTTTCTCCACACGCTCTCCAGCATTTATTGCTTGTGTACTTTTGGATCGTAGCCATTCTTACTGGTGTGAAATGGTACCCCATTTTGGTCTTGATTTGCATTTCTCTGATAATGAGTGACGTTGAGCATCTTTTCATGTGTTTGTTAGCCATCCGTATGTCTTCTTTGGAGAAATGTCTATTTAGTTCTTTAGCCCATTTTTTGATTGGGGCATTTATTTTTCTGGAATTGAGCTGTATAAGTTGCTTGTATATTTTTGAGATTAGTTGTTTGTCAGTTGCTTCATTTGCTATTATTTTCTCCCATTCTGAAGGCTGTCTTTTCACCTTGCTTATAGTTTCCTTTGTTGTGCAGAAGCTTATAATTTTAATTAGATCCCATTTGTTTATTTTTGCTTTTATTTCCAGTATTCTGGGAGGTGGATCATAGAGGATCCTGCTGTGATTTATGTCGGAGAGTGTTTTGCCTATGTTCTCCTCTTGTCTTCTGTCTTATTCCATGACCATAGATGCTCCTGAAATGATGGGCTTTTCTTTTTTTTTTTTTTCTTAAATTTTCCCTGCTGATATCTGAGTCTACAGGGACCCATAAATGTTTATTGACTAGAAAGGCATTGAATTTAATTTTATTTCTAGATTGTATTAACTTCAGTAGACTAGAATTAAATTGGCATGAGATTTACTAGTAAATGTGAAGGAAAATGCAGTTTTTGACAACAGGAGAGTTTCAGGCTAGAAATGCTTTGATGAGTTACCAGCTCTGATATTTAAGATCATATATCATGGGATCTCATATAAAATGTATCATTTTTCAAATTTTTCAAATATATATTAACTTTTGTCTGTCTCCTTTCATGTGTTCATCTCAAGAATCTATTAATACAGAGTGAAGAGAGGTGTCCACTCTAGTTGAACTTCTTTTTTCCTTACACTCACTGCATTGCCCAGAGAGTCAGTGTCTTTTTTTAACCATTACAGATTTCTGTAAGCGTTTGTGAACTCTTGTCATTAGTGGTAGGTGTGGTCTATTATGTGCCTTTTTCCCACAACCTCACCAGCAGGGACTGCCCTGTGGTTCAGACAGTAAAGAATCTGCCTGAAATTTAGGAGACCTGGGTTTGATCCCTGGGTCAGGAAGATCTCCTGGAGGAGGTCATGGTAGTCCACTCCAGCATTCTTGCCTAGAGAATCCCATGGACAGAGGAGTCTGCAGGAGTCATAAAGAGTTGGATGTGACTGAGCAACGAACACACACACACACACACACACACACATCAGCATGGGTTATGTTACAAAGAATGAAAGCCTAGGTTAAATTCTGTCAAATATATATCAGCCGAGAAGCATAAAAATGTTGCCTCATCACATTGTTGAGCCTGGGAAAATTTCATATGTCCTTAGCTCTCTGAATTCATTTTTTAAAGAAAGGTTAATTTTAAGGCTAATGCATTCAATTCTGATGTCTTCAGCAGCAAACAGCTTTGCAGTACAGTCGAGTGACAGCTTACCCTATAAAGTGAAGCCAAAATGACAAAGGGGGCTACAGACTAAGAGCTATTCTGTGATTACTACATTCATGTACTTAATTATGAAATCTTTCTACATGACCAGAGACCTGAAAATGATTATTTGTTTAATTAAAAATGTTAGAGGCAAAATCCAGGGTGCTAATTGACAAAATATGTTTTGATAAGGACTTCTGAAGTGTTAAGTAACCAACCTCATAATAAATCATTTCCCCAAAACTCAGTCATTAAAACAACAGATATCACTTATTTGCTTACAATTCCACAATATTGATAGGACTTAGTGAGAAAAGCTTAGTTTTGCTCCATTTCTGAAGCTTGAATATCCAAAGAGTGTTAGTCACTTATGTCTTACATCTCAGCAAGGATGGTTGGAAAAGCAAAGGAATGGCTAGGCTTATCTGTCTCTCAGATATAGATATATATGTAGATAGAGATAGATATATAAATATAGATGCTTATATTGATATAGATTTAGACTTAGACATAGATGTAGATAGGTATAGCTGAGATATATCTTAGCTATATATATTTTATATATGTATATGTATATATATTCCCCCCTCATTACCTATTATTTGGCTAATTTTGCCTTTTTTCACATAAAACATGGCCATCTCAGGTTACTTAGGACTCCTTGTACAGTGATTTGCTTTTCTCAGAGCATGAAAGCAGAAGCTGCTAGGCCTTCATAATTTTTGAACTTCTAAAATATCACTATATAGAAAAATATCACTTCTGTTGCTTTCACAATGCTATCATCAGATCAGCCCACATTAAACAGGAGAAGAAATAGACTTCAGTTCTTGATGGAGATATGACAAGCTCTTATTAAAAGAGAAAATAAAAGATAGAAAATGTAAGGATAGAGACAAGATTACAATCTTAGGACTATGATCTACCATGATAATTAAATATATTAATCAAATGCTCTGAGGTATAGATTACAAATAATTTATGTCTATACATTCATCACTATTTCTACTAATGCACATTCAAAGCACACTGTGTGCGTGTGCATAGTCAGTTAGTCATGTCCAGCTCTTTACAACGCCATGGACTGTGGCCCACCAGGATCATTTGTCCTTGGATTTTCCAGGTGAGATTATTGGAGTGGATTGTCATTTCCTACACCAGGGGATCTTCCCAACTCAGGGATCAAAAATGCATCTCTTGGGCTCTTGCATTGGCAGGTGGATTCTTTACCACTGTGCCCCTGGGACGCTCTCAAAGTGCATTGCAAATACTGTAACTCTCTGAATCTGTTCTGGCAGTGGCTGTGCAGATTAGACACTAAAGGCTCTGTTGTTGGTGCAGCATGTGATGCATTTCCCACATGGGGTGTCAAAGGCTTCAGGCTGTGGATCTTACTGTGAGTTACTGCAGGATCCTCCACAATGTCTAATCTCCTCCAAGATGGCCTGGCCTGCCCTGACTTCAAGGGACTCCTGGCATAAGAGCAGGAGGCTAGGACCTAGCTTTTTCTGGGGTGCTTCCTTCTCCCCTCTAAAGGTTGGTCTGTTCACTGCTGTCTCTGCTTCATACTCCAGAGGCATGTGCTGCCCACATTAAAGATTTCTGATTGTTTCTTTGACCCAGCACTCACTCTCCTTCTCCTTTTGCTCCTTTTTATGTTTTTCTAATTCCTTCCCTTTTCTCCCTTGCTCTTACTCCTAGTTCATTCTTCCACTGTATCGATTGTATTCCTTACATTATTATAGCAATTGCCAGTTGAAAGGAATCTTCTTTTCTGTGTCTTTATTTTCTGGGTTTTCCTTGGCTTTTCTTCTTGTGCCTTGATTGCTTTCGTTATTCTCTGACTTCACCATCTTGTTTACCTTTATGTGATGCTCTTCTGAATGATCCACTTTATTTCTGAACACTTGAATAATCCCCAAACATTAAAAATTAAAAAAAAAAAAACTTGCCAACAGATATCTATTGTTGTGCTTTTTTTTAAAAAAATATGAATATACACTTTCTTCAATTAAATTCAAAGAGTCACTTAATTTGGACTAACTAGGTTGATTTTTCTAACAGTGATATACTTTGAATGTAAAGAAAGTTTAGCTTCAGTACTTCATCCAGAATAGATTTATTTGTCATTGACAGGAGGAAGAAAAAGAAAGAAACTGTTTCTACTTCTGTAGACCACAGGGTTTGTATCCTCCCCTGACTGAGCAAGAATCTTCTTGACAAAAGTGATCAAATATTTATTATCATTTTTTCAGGTATACTGCATATAACTGTTCTTTAATTTGGCGTTTATATAATCAGAAACTCATATACAAAATTTTAGTTCAAAGTCAGCTTAGAAATCATGGAGCTCAAATTCCTCATTCTATTGGTGAAGAAATCAAGCAATAAATCGGATACCCAAGTTCATAGGGCTGCTAAGGACACAAGAGCAGGACCGAGGGGATTCTTCTTGTTGGTCTGTATAGGAGATTCCTGATGGACTTGCTTAGTCCCTGATCTTTGGTGGGAAGATACGATTGGTGAAGAGAACAGGAAAAAGCCTGGAAGCTAAATTTGAGTGGATAAGAAAGGAGAGGAAATTAATTATGTATACAAGTCTAGAATGCTAGGGAAAGAGGATAAGGGGTGTGTGATGTGTCAGAAAACAGACAAGAGAGATTGGGGCTTAAGAGTAAGTGAGAGATTGATCAGCTACGAATTTTTTTTTTAATTTTTAGTTTTACTTTATTTTGCTTTATAATACGTGTATTGGTTTTGCAATACATTGACATGAATCAGCCATGGGTGTACATGAATTCCCAATCCTGAACCCCCCTCCCACCTCCCACCCCATATCATCTCTCTGGATCATCCCCGTGCACCAGCCCCAAGCATCCTGTATCTTGTATCGAACATAGCCTGGTGATTCATTTCTTATCTGCTAGTATACATGTTTCAATGCCATTCTCCCAAATCATCCCACTCTCTCCCTCTCCCACAGAGTCTTAAAGTCTGTTCTATACATCTGTGTCTCTTTTGCTGTCTGGCATAGAGAGTTATCATTACCATCTTTCTAAATTCCATATATATGTGTTAGTATACTGTATTTGTGTTTTTCTTTTTGGCTTACTTCACTCTGTATAATAGGCTCCAGTTTCATCCACTAGACCACAGAGACCTAAAAACATATGATTCAAATGTATTCTTTTTAATGGCTGAGTAATACTCCATTGTGTATATGTACCACAGCTTTCTTATCCATTCATCTGCAGATGGACATCTGGGTTGCTTCCATGTCCTGGCTATTATAAACAGTGCTGATCAGCTACTAAAATTTTGTGGGATTTATGGAGAAGGAAGGACATCTAAGGATACATTATAGGAAATATTGTATGACTATCCTGCATACCTTTGCTCTTTGATGAATTTTCAGTGTTGGCATACCTTGTTTTCTCATGCTGTTGTGCAGTTACTTACATTTCTTTTTGATGTGTTGCTGTGAAATTTTAGAAATAAGAAAGAAGTCTTAGTTTAAGTTTTCTCAGTCCAAGTTATCTTCCATAAATTGTGCTTCTATTCCTAATGACTGTTTGATAAAAGGATGCTGATTTTTGTGTAGCTTCTAATGAAGTAATAGCTATGTACAGAACACATGCTCTGAGCCAGAAAGCCTATTAAAATATTTACAGAAAATACTTAATTTCCTCATCATATCCAGTCTAAAGGATAAGAACTATTATAATCTCCATTGGAAAACAAACTAACTAACTAAATTTAGAAATACAAATAATTTGTCTGTGTCACAGCTAATTTGTTACAAAGGGAAGAAGACTCACTGAATGCAAAAATATTCGGTAATCAAATTACTGCCTTCAAATCTCTCCCATCTAAGCATATTTCTCAGCTTAACATCAGTGTTAAACCCATCACATCAACGTCAAAACAATGTCAAGTGTTAAAACACAAGGACATTTCAATACAAATTGTTTATAAAAGGAAAAATTGCATATCTTTCAAAGATGGGAGACCTTTCAATATTGAATAAATTGATATTGAAAACAACATAATCACATGCAGTGTATATGTTAGTTGCTCAGTCATGTCTGTCTTTTTGTGACCCTATGGACTGTAGCATGTCATGCTCCTCTTTCCATGGAATTCTCCAGATAAGAATACTGGAGTGGGTTGCCATTACCTTCTCCAGGGGATTTTCCTGATGTAGGGATCAAACCCAGGTCTCTGGCTCCATGGGCAGATTCTTTACTGTCTGAGCCACCTGGAGAAGGAATCACATATAAATCAAAGATAACTGTGAATATTTCAGAGTTTGATATTTAAAACTGAACAGAAGGTCCAGAAGGTTGGTGACAAGATAGACACTTTAAAAGAAATTATTTGAATTATGACAAATTAAATGAGGTACCTGGAAAAACTGATGAAGTCTCAGAATAGTTTCACAATGAAAACCCGATGATAATGCACAATGATAGCAGTGCTGTTAAAATAGAAAAATGAAAACAAAATACATTCTTTCACATTGTTATAGCGTTTTATTAGGATTATTCATGCCTATCCCTTCCCCCATTCCCCCCTTCCCAAACAATTAAATTAATCTCCAATTCATTGTTGGTCTGTTCTAATAGCAGAGTCATGATATTTTTTCATAATTTCAAAATTTTATTAAAAATCATGCATTTAGTCACATATTTTGAAATAATGTCACAAGGAAATATGTTTTCATATGTACTACAAGATGTTGATTCAGTTCATGAATAGAATAGATTGCCTTTACATGGTCTTATCTGAGGACCTGTTATCCTCCTGATGGCAGCCTCTACTTCTCAGAGTAAATAAATCTCCCAACATCAATAGGAAGAGTTATGTTGACTCTTTCTCTTTTGTTATTCAAATAACTATTACTATGACCATGGAAAATGTATTCTTGTGCTTTAAACATTATTTCATGAACTTCTACTAAAATTCATTTAGGGTTTGATCTAGGACTCTGTCCTATCTCCATGTTTAGTGATTTTCAGTATAGATTTTGTTGGCAGTGCACACTGCTTTTCAGTCTTTCCTGTTGTCATTCCTAGTTGTTGTTTGAAGGAATGACTTTGAAGCAGTTGATGTTGAAAACATTGATGTTGAAGCTTTTGTATGAAATCAAAAGGGGATAAACAGTACTAACTCCTGCCTACAGTGTGGGAAACCTTGGTTCAATTCCTGAGTCAGGAAGATACCCTGGAGAATGGGTAGGCTACCCACTCAAGTGTTCTTGGGCTTCCCTTGTGGCTCAGCTGGTAAAGAATTCACCTGAAATGTGGGAGACGTGGGTTCAATCCCTGAGTTAGGAAGATCCCCTAGAGAATCGGGAAACCCTGGTTCAATTCCTGAGTCAGGAAGATACCCTGGAGAAGGGGTAGGCTACCCACTCAAGTGTTCTTGGGCTTCTCTTGTGGCTCAGCTGGTAAAGAATTCACCTGAAATGTGGGAGACGTGGGTTCAATCCCTGAGTTGGGAAGATCCCCTAGAGAAGGGAAATGCTACCCACTCCAGTATTCTGGCCTGGAGAAATCCATGGGCAGTCCATGGGGTTTCAAAGAGTCGGACATGATTGAACGACTTTCACTTTTACCTTCTTTCAAATCCAGCAGATTATTGAGACTTCTTCCAAGATATTTGATATTGTAACTGTGTTAAGTGTTCAAACGATCTCAAGCAAGGTAATACAAGAAATGATCCTAGAAAAACCTTACTAACTATCCTAAAAGTTCAAGAAAGCAAAGAGGTTTCTGAGAAAACATTTGGAGATACATAATAGAGGCACTGGCTGTCTGTAAATGTCATTTCCATATGTGGGTCCAGCTTACACTTAAAATTATAGTTACTACTGAATTGCAAAGGGAAGGGAAATGTAAAATGCTCTGTACCCAAAGCAATGAGTAGAACATTTCTATGAATAGGGTGTGTTTTAAATAAAGTAACTTTGGAGAAAAAGAAAACCATGCAATTATTAAAGCAACATGTTTGTGATATGTTTTCCTGAAATCCAAGAGAAATTTTATATTTGTTTGAGAATTTATGTTTTTGGAGGTCATTGCTTTTATTACAAAGTAGAAAAATATCTAGAAAATGTAATTAAAATGTAAAATCTTGACTCTGGATATAGGCCAAAAATGTTTCAGTACAGTTCAGTTCAGTCGCTCAGTCATGTCCGACTCTGCGACCCCATGAATCACAGAATGCCAGGCCTCTCTTGTCCATCACCATCTCCCAGAGTTCACTCAGACTCACGTCCATCGAGTCAGTGATGCCGTCCAGCCATCTCATTCTCTGTTGTCCCTTTTTCCTCCTGTCCCCAATCCCTCTAAACATCAGAGTCTTTTTCAATGAGTCAACTCTTCGCATGAGGTGGACTAAGTACTGGAGTTTCAGCTTTAGCATTATTCCTTCCAAAGAAATCCCAGGGTTGATCTCCTTCAGAATAGACTGGCTGGATCTCCTAGCAGTCCAAGGGACTCTCAAGAGTCTTCTCCAACACCACATTTCAAAAGCATCAATTCTTCAGCACTCAGCTTTCTTCACAGTCCAACTCTCACATCCATACATGACCACTGGAAAATGGGTAGGCTACCCACTCAAGTGTTCTTGGGCTTCTCTTGTGGCTCAGCTGGTAAAGAATTCACCTGAAATGTGGGAGACGTGGGTTCAATCCCTGAGTTGGGAAGATCCCCTAGAGAAGGGAAATGCTACCCACTCCAGTATTCTGGCCTGGAGAAATCCATGGGCAGTCCATGGGGTTTCAAAGAGTTGGACATGATTGAACGACTTTCACTTTTACCTTCTTTCAAATCCAGCAAATTATTGAGACTTCTTCCAAGATATTTGATATTGTAACTGTGTTAAGTGTTCAAACGATCTCAAGCAAGGTAATACAAGAAATGATCCTAGAAAAACCTTACTAACTATCCTAAAAGTTCAAGAAAGCAAAGAGGTTTCTGAGAAAACATTTGGAGATACATAATAGAGGCACTGGCTGTCTGTAAATGTCATTTCCATATGTGGGTCCAGCTTACACTTAAAATTATAGTTACTACTGAATTGCAAAGGGAAGGGAAATGTAAAATGCTCTGTACCCAAAGCAATGAGTAGAACATTTCTATGAATAGGGTGTGTTTTAAATAAAGTAACTTTGGAGAAAAAGAAAACCATGCAATTATTAAAGCAACATGTTTGTGATATGTTTTCCTGAAATCCAAGAGAAATTTTATATTTGTTTGAGAATTTATGTTTTTGGAGGTCATTGCTTTTATTACAAAGTAGAAAAATATCTAGAAAATGTAATTAAAATGTAAAATCTTGACTCTGGATATAGGCCAAAAATGTTTCAGTACAGTTCAGTTCAGTCGCTCAGTCATGTCCGACTCTGTGACCCCATGAATCACAGAATGCCAGGCCTCTCTTGTCCATCACCATCTCCCGGAGTTCACTCAGACTCACGTCCATCGAGTCAGTGATGCCGTCCAGCCATCTCATTCTCTGTCGTCCCTTTTTCCTCCTGTCCCCAATCCCTCTAAACATCAGAGTCTTTTTCAATGAGTCAACTCTTCGCATGAGGTGGACTAAGTACTGGAGTTTCAGCTTTAGCATTATTCCTTCCAAAGAAATCCCAGGGTTGATCTCCTTCAGAATAGACTGGCTGGATCTCCTAGCAGTCCAAGGGACTCTCAAGAGTCTTCTCCAACACCACATTTCAAAAGCATCAATTCTTCAGCACTCAGCTTTCTTCACAGTCCAACTCTCACATTCATACATGACCATTGGAAAAACCATAGCCTTGACTAGATGGACCTTTGTTGGCAAAGAAGTCTCTGCTTTTCAATATGATATCTAGGTTGGTCATAACTTTTCTTCCAAGGAGTAAGCGTCTTTTAATTTCATGGCTGCAATCACCATCTGCAGTGATTTTGGATCCCCCCCAAAATAAAGTCTGACGCTGTTCCCACTGTTTCCCTATCTATTTCCCATGAAGTGATGGGACCAGATGCTATGATCTTTGTTTTCTGAATGTTGAGCTTAATGTTTAATACTCTTTTAAAAGTTGATGGATTACAGGATACATGTTTCTTCAAATTATTCCACTCTGTGACTGCTTCCTGTGACCTTTCAAGGGAATCATCTTTCCCTTATTCCTTATAGCAATTGCTTACACAATCTCTTGTGCCTGTGTCCTCCCCTTGATATTAAGGTTTATTTTTAATTTGCATTTCTATCCCAAAGGTCTTGGACAGGGCTTGGCACATAGTAGGTCCAAAGTACATTTTCTGAATAAATCATGAAATCTTTTTCTTCAGAATGCATTTATATGGTTCTTAATACAATAGTATGATAGTATGAATATATCATAGGGCCATGTTCTTTGAAACTACATTTTCCAGAAAGAGCAATTTTTTGAATGTATCATTTATTGTGTCTAAAAATTTACAGTGTGTTTGTTTTGCCTAAGGTTAGTCTTCCATGTCTTTATCTTAGATTTTCAAGATAAAACATCTCTGGGTCCCTTTACTACAAAGGGTTACATTAACGAAGGCTTTTGCTTTGTTTTGTTTGTGTATCTGAGTGCCCACAGACATCAGAGTAGGAAAACATATGCACTGGAAATGAAGTCCCTTAAAATCTGCCCTCCTTTAAGAAGTAGTTACTTTCTTTGGCATTCACTAACCTAGCCAGTGGTACCCCACTCCAGTACTCTTGCCTGGAAAATCCCATGGATGGAGGAGCCTGGTAGGCTGTAGACCATGGGGTCGCTAAGATTCGGACACGACTGAGTGACTTCACTTTGACTTTTTACTTTCATGTACTGGAGAAAGAAATGGCAAACCACTCCAATGTTCTTGCCTAGAGAATCCCAGGGATGGGGGAGCTCGGTGGGCTGCCGTCTATGGGGTCACACAGAGTCGGACAAGACTGAAGCGACTTAGCAGCAGCAGCAGCAACCTAGCCAGTGAGCTTCTCAGATGGCAGTAGTAAATAATCTGCCAGCCAATGCAGAAGACATAAGAAGATGCAGAGGGAACCTGCTGTATAGTCCATGGAGCCACAAAGCATCAGACAATACTGTGCAACTGAACACACACACACACACACACACACACCCTAGCTAGTTGTGATGCCATACAACCATCTCATCCTCTGTCATCCCCTTCTCTCCTGCCTTCATTCTTTCCCAGCATTATGGTCTTTTCCAATGAGTCAGTTCTGCTCATCAGGTGGCAAAAGTATTGGAGTTTCAGCTTCAGCATCAGTCCTTCCAATGAATATATTCAGGACTGATTTCTTTCAGGATGGTCTGGTTGGATTTCCTAGCTGTCCAAAGGACTCTCAAGAATCTTCTCCAACACCACAGTTCAAAAGCATCAATTTTCCAGTGCTCAGCTTTCTTTATAGTCGAACTCTCAGTTCCATTCATGACTACTGGAAAAACCATAGCTTTGACCATATGAACCTTTGTTTGCAAAGGAATGTCTCTGTTTTTTAATACGCTGTCTGCTACTGCTGCTACTGAGTCAGTTCAGTCGTGTCCGACTCTGTGTGACCCCATAGATGGCAGGCTCCCCAGGCTCCCCCAACCCCACAAGGCTCCCCTATCCCTGGGATTCTCCAGGCAAGAACACTGGAGTGGGTTGCCATTTCCTTCTCCAATGCACGAAAGTGAAAAGTGAAAGGGAAGTCTCTCAGTCATGTCTGACTCTTCATGACCCCATGGACTGCAGCCTACCAGGCTCCTCTGTCCATGGGATTTTTCAGGCAAGAGTACTGGAGTGGGGTGCCATTGCCTAGGTTGGTCATAACTTTTCTTCCAAGGAGTAAGCATCTTTTAATTTCATGGTTGCAATTATCATCTGCAGTGATTTTGAAGCCCAAGAAAATAAAGTCAGCCACTGTTTCCATTGTTTCTGCATCTATTTGCCATGAAGTGATGGGACTAGATGCCATGATCTTAGTTTTCTGAATGCTGAGTTTTAAGCCGATTTTTTCACTCTCCATTTTCACTCCAGAAAAACATCTATTTCTGCTTTATTGACTATGCCAAAGCCTTTGACTGTGTGGATCACAATAAACTGAAAAATTCTGAAAGAGATGGGAATACCAGACCACCTAACCTGCCTCTTGAGAAATCTGTATGCAGGTCAGGAAGCAACAGTTAGAACTGCACATGGAACAACAGACTGGTTCCAAATAGGAAAAGGAGTACGTCAAGGCTGTATATTGTCTCCCTGCTTATTTAACTTATATGCAGAGTACATCATGAGAAACGCTGGACTGGAAGAAACACAAGCTGGAATCAAGATTGCCGGGAGAAATATCAATAACCTCAGATATGCTGATGACACCACCCTTATGGCAGAAAGTGAGGAGGAGCTAAAAAGCCTCTTGATGAAAGTGAAGGAGGAGAGTGAAAAAGTTGGCTTAAAGCTCAACATTCAGAAAACGAAGATCATGGCATCCGGTCCCATCACTTCATGGGAAATAGATGGGGAAACAGTGGAAACAGTGTCAGACTTTATTTTTTTGGGCTCCAAAATCACTGCAGATGGTGACTGCAGCCATGAAATTAAAAGACGCTTACTCCTTGGAAGAAAAGTTATGACCAACCTGGATAGTATATTCAAAAGCAGAGACATTACTTTGCCGACTAAGGTCCGTCTAGTCAAGGCTATGGTTTTTCCTGTGGTCATGTATGGATGTGAGAGTTGGACTGTGAAGAAGGCTGAGCACCGAAGAATTGATGCTTTTGAACTGTGGTGTTGGAGAAGACTCTTGAGAGTCCCTTGGACTGCAAGGAGATCCAACCAGTCCATTCTGAAGGAGATCAACCCTGGGATTTCTTTGGAAGGAATGATGCTAAAGCTGAAACTCCAGTACATTGGCCACCTCATGAGAAGAGTTGACTCATTGGAAAAGACTCTGATGCTGGGAGGGATTGGGGGCGGGAGGAGAAGGGGATGACCAAGGATGAAATGGCTGGATGGCATCATGGACTCGATGGACGTGAGTCTGAGTGAACTCCGGCAGTTGGTGATGGACAGGGAGGCCTGGCGTGCTGCGATTCATGGGGTTGCAAAGAGTCGGACACGACTGAGCGACTGAACTGACTGACTGACTTTCACTTTCATCAAGAGGCTCTTCACTTTCTGCCATAAGCGTGGTGTCATCTGCATATCTGAGGTTATTAATATTACTCCTGGCAATCTTGATTTAAATAAGGTCAAAAGGATAGGGCTCTAATTGTCTCATGGACTTGGGCAAACCCTGGGAGACTGTGAGGGATAGGGAGGACAGGTGAGCTGCAGTCCATGGGTCACAAAGAATCGGACACAACTGAGCGATTGAACTACAACAACAACAATTAATTCTCTAGAGCTAGTCTCCTATTAGAAGAGCTTGGATCTCTCTTGGCCATGTGAGGACACAGCAATAGGTGGCCCTTGGGAAGCCAGAAGGAGAGCTCTTGCCAGAACTTAATTGACTTAATTTTAAACTTCTAGTTTCTAGAGCTGAGAAAATAAATTTCTGTTGTTTGAGCCACTTGGCCCATGTTATTTTCCTTATGCAAAGTCCAGCAGATTAAGATAAAGACTAATGGCATGCTTATAGAAGGAAAGATTTCAGTGAAAAGTAGAAAAGCTCTTTAAAAAAAAAATTAAGTATGTTAATTTACAATGTTGCCTTTAATTTCTTTCCTACAGGAAACTGATTCTGTTATGTGTGTGTGTGTGTGTGTGTGTGTGTGTATATATATACACATATATGCACACACATATATAATTTTATACTATTTTCCATATTCTTTTTTATTATGCTTTATCACAGGATATTGAATATAGTTCCCCATGCTATACATTACTACCTTGTTGTTTATCCAGCCTATATATAATAGCTTGTATCTCCTAATTCTAAAATTCCAGTCCATTTCTCTCCCACCCACCTCCCTCTCGGCAACCACAACTTTGTCCTCTATAATAAGTCTATTTTTCTTTCATCAATATGTTAATCTGTGCTGTATCAGGTTGGCCCAAAATTTCTTTCATCTTTCCCCCAAAATGTTACAACCTAGTATTTAGATTTCATCCCACATATAAGTGATATCATATGGTATTTGTCTTTCTAAAAATTCTCTATGAGATATTTCATTAACAGACAAATTCCAATGTTTATCACTCCTGGGTAAAATGAGGATTTTTATTCAATTTTATAAACTTATTTTGAAATAAAAAACTTCCTTAATGTTTTTCTATTTTTTGACAATAGAATATTCTTTTATGAGAAACTATAATGCAAATTATGATAGTTATTATGCCATTACTGAGAAAAATAAGAAGTTAACAACCCAACATTAGTCCTTTCAGTATTTGTGGAAATTTGAATTATCTGTAACTTCTGGAAGTCCAGGAAGAATAAGACTAGAGGTTATCCTAAAATATTTATATTTTATGGTTCATCATCTGTATTACCTCTGATATAGAATATATCAAATATATTGTATAAAAGGGAAAATAATACATAAATTCTTTTTTGGTGGTGAAATCATGGATGCTTTTTATCTTGGAAGGCATTGGACTCGCTTAGCCATTGGTTTCAGTACTCATGCAGCTAGTTAACAATTAATTCCTCTCCTGATTTGATATGTGCAGTTGTCTTTCATGTGACTACTCTGTCTATTCTCAACCATGAATTTCTTCCATTTCCATTTCCTGGCCCCAAATTCTTGGCTCGCTTTGGACACTGTCTCAATCCAACATGACTCCTGAGATTATTCATGTCTGCAGGGGCATGTACCATACACTACATCCCATGTCACTTACTGTTTTGGTCAAGACTCTGGAGAGTGAGATAGTCAAGATCCAGTATTTCAGCCAAGGTACTGAAATAACCATGCCTGACTAACCTAGAAAGAATGGAAAGCTCTTTATCTGAGATCTGATGGGGAGTAGTTTGGGAGTAGACTGAAGTTCCTACAAAGGTACCCAAAACTCACTCCTTGGAAGGAACTGCAGGCCTCATTTCTAAACCAGAGTGCTTTCCCAGCAATTGATGACACCTGCCCTCTTTTCATAATGCAGTTTAATTTGGTTTTATCTGCAAAGCCTTGCCAATGGGAACCAGTTTCAGCCTACTTGACGGAGGTCTGAGGATGGTGAAAGAGACCCCAAGATGACATCCTAACCACCTCTGACTACAAATATCCACTGCAGATACAAGAGGCAAAGGGACCAAGATGTGACTCTATCTGAGCAAATAAAACTAATTTTGCTTTTATAATGGACACACACACACACAAAATCAGTTCAGACAGAATATTCAGTAAGGACATGAGCATCACTATCCAGTGATAATGAAATGACTCCATTCTCATTACCAAAGGCCGAAGGATCCAACCAGGCCTTCTGGAAATGCCCACTGATTCCCTCCATACAGCTTTATGGTCACAAGGTTAAAGCCACATAGAACACAGCTTCTACTGAAAAACTGACACGAAATATTCCCCCTGAACCAGGGTCATCTCATTCATCCTGTGATTTCACTTCCTCAGGGGTCAGCATATCAGAGCCCAAGGACAAATCTTACCTGACATTCACTTATTTTACTTTTTTATTTTTTATATAAATTTATTTATTTTATTATTTTTTTAATTTTTTTTATTTTACTTTACAGTACTCTATTGGTTTTGGCATCCATTGACATGAATCTGCCATGGGTGTACACGAACTCCAAAATATGAACCCCCCTCCCACCTCCCACCCCACATCATCCCTCCGGATCATCCCCAT
>SJYX01001808.1:98290-114896 GCA_006410675.1 Oreotragus oreotragus | reverse complement strand
TTGCATACAGGGTCCTCATTACCATCTTTCTAAATTCCATATATATGTGTTAGTATACTGTATTGGTGTTTTTCTTTCTGGCTTACTTCACTCTGTATAATCGGTTCCAGTTTCGTCCATCTTATTAGAACTGATTCAAATGTATTATTTTTAATGGCTGAGTAATACTCCATGGTGTATATATACCACAGCTTTCTTATCCATTCATCCGCTGATGGACATTTAGGTTGTTTCCATGTCCTGGCTATTATAAACAGTGCTGCAATGAACATTGGGGTACATGTGTCTCTTTCTATTCTGATTTCCTCGGTGTGTATGCCCAGCAGTGGGATTGCTGGGTCATAAGGCAGTTCTATTTGCAATTTCTTAAGGAATCTCCACACTGTTCTCCATAGTGGCTATACTAGATTGCATTCCCACCAGCAGTGTAAGAGGGTTCCCTTTTCTCCACACCCTCTCCAGCATTTACTGCTTGCAGACTTTTGGATCGCAGCCATTCTGACTGGTGTGAAGTGGTATCTCATTGTGGTCTTGATTTGCATTTCTCTGATAATGAGTGATGTTGAGCATCTTTTCATGTGTTTGTTATCCATCCGTATGTCTTCTTTGGAGAAATATCTATTTAGTTCTTTGGCCCATTTTTTGATTGGGTCATTTATTTTTCTGGAATTGAGCTGTATAAGTTGCTTGTATACTTTTGAGATTAGTTGTTTGTCAGTTGCTTTATTTGCTATTATTTTCTCCCATTCAGAAGGCTGTCTTTTCACCTTGCTTATAGTTTGCATTTTTATGGAACATTATTTCCCATCTCCTCACTTTCAGTCTATATGTGTTCTAATGTCTGAAATGGGTCTCTTGTAGACAGCATATATACAAGTCTTGCTTTTGTTTCCATTCAGTCTGTGTATGCCTTTTGGGTGGAACATTTCCTCTGATTACATTTAAGGGAATTATCAATATATATATATTCCTCTTGTCATTTTGTTCATTGTTCTGAGTTTGTTTTGATAAGTCTTTCTCCTTCCTTTCCTCTTTTACTCTTCTCTCTTGTGTTAATTTTTCTATTTCAGTCTATGACTCTATCCTCATTCCTTTTCTTTTTCCTGTTCTGCAGTAGAGGTATACACAATTATTTCTTTCAGTTCACTTATCCATTCTTCTATTATTCTGCTACTGATTCCTTCTAGTGCATTTTGCATATTTCTTGTTCATCTCCGTTCGTTTGTTCTTTAGTCCTTCTAGGTTTGGTTAAACTTTTCTTTTATCTTCCCAATCTATGCCTCCATTCTTTTTCTGAGATCTTGGATCATCTTTACTATCACTACTCTGAATTATTTGGGGATTAGAGTGCTTATCTCCTCTTCAATTATTTGTTCTTGTATGTTTTTAACTTTCTCCTTCATTTGCAACATATTTCCCTGTCATCTCATTATATAAAATTTACTATGTTTTTGTTTCCTTTCTGTAAACTGCTGGATTGTAATTCCTCGTGCTTCTCATATCTGTCCCCTAGTGGATGAGATTGGTATAGAAGTTTGTGTCAGTATCCCCTTGATATAGGATGGAGAATGACACCTACCCTAGATATAGTGTGGGGCCTCCCCTTTGCTTTGTGATTGTCACTGCCCTGTCAGGTATGGATCTGCTCCCCAGTTGTTGATTTAGAGGCCTATAGATCTGTTTCTAGGTTGTTATTCTGATCTGTGGTACAAGGAAGTTGGAATTGGAGCACTACCACTGGGAGAGAAGCCACGGAGTATTTCTCCTCAGGAGCTGTTCACCTATAAATGTGATCTTTTGTGTTGCCTTTCACCTGGTGTATGATTTCACGAAGTATACTGTTATTGGCACTGTTCTTGCTCCCTCTGTGACTGTGCATATGTCAGCAGGTGCAATGGCACAGGTCCACTGAGATCAGGTCTCAGGTGCCACTGAGATCAGGTTCCAGGTTCCACTAAGGGCAGATCCCAAGACTGCAGTAGTTATGCACCTGAACCTACCATGGGAGCTATACAGGCAGCTTGGATTCTGTTCTGGCCCACCTCCTGGATGTACATGCACACAAAACTGCAGATGCTAATATGAGACCCTTCTGAGTTGTGAGTGCAGTTGCTGTCCTTTCAGATGTTTCACAGGTGCTGAATTTAGGAAGCCTTCAGCAGAGATGCAATTCTGCAGTTTGTGCAGACACAAGGAGAGATTTCATCTCTTCTTACACACTTAAACAGCTCCTGAGGCTCACCTTTGGTTTCAGCCCCTCCTCTGAGCAGATTTCTTAGTGAACAGAGCTACCTGCACCCTCCCAGGACAGCAGAGTAGATCCCATCATTTACTTCCAAATTTCCCAGGGAGGGGAGTTATCCAAATGCTGCTCAGATAGAAGGATGAATTCTGCCTCTCACTGATGAATTTCTTAGTCACAGAAGTTATTAGAGCTCTCCTGGGACAGTGGGGCTCGTCCCAGCACCAACTGTTGGATTTTGTAGTAGTGGATGCTCTTTGTTCCCTCCCAAGATATTGTGGGTATGTCCTGGGGTCTGCTGGTAGAATTCTTAGCAGGAAGCTGTCTCTGCCCTTCCGAGTCAGCAAGGGAGGGTCTTTGCATATGCCTGCAGCTCTGGAAGAGGCAATCTGTGGTTTCTGGAGTCCAAAATGGCAGCAGGGACTCTTTTCTGCTCCTGGAGCTCCTGTAGGCCAGTGGTCCTCATCTTTTTTGTATCAGGGACTGGTTTCATAGAAGAAAGTTTTTCCACAGACCAGAGTGAAGGGGCTTGTTTTTGGAATGATTCAAGCACGTGACACTTATTGTACAATTTGTGCTGTGTTGTGCTAAGATGCTTCAGTTGTGTCCAACTCTTTGCAACCCTATGGACTCTAGCCCACCAGGTTCCTTATTCCATGGGATTCTCCAGACAAGAATACAGCCAGAATCCTGGAGTGAGTTGTCATGCCCTTCTTCAGAAGATACTCTCAACCTAGGAATTGAACCCCTG
Organism: Oreotragus oreotragus; assembly: GCA_006410675.1. NCBI lineage: Eukaryota > Metazoa > Chordata > Mammalia > Artiodactyla > Bovidae > Oreotragus > Oreotragus oreotragus. The sequence continues at coordinate 111,903 of SJYX01001808.1, read as the reverse complement.
TGTCTTCAGTCAGTCAGTTCAGTCTCTCAGTTGTGTTTGACTTTTTTTGATCCCACGGGCTGCATCAAGCCAGGCTTCCCTGTCATTGCCAATGCCTAGAGCTTGTTCAAACTCATGTCCATCAAATCAGTGATGCCATCCAACCATCTCATCCTCCATCATTCCTTTCTCCCCTTGCCTTCAATCTTTCCCAGCATCAGGGTATTTTCCAGTGAGTCAGTTCTTTGCATCAGGTGGCCAAAGTATTCAAGTTTCAGCTTTAGCATCAGTCCTTCCAATGAATATTCAGGACTGATTTTCTTTAGGATTAACTGGCTTCTCTTATTTCTCCTGAATTGTCAGATGAGTTCTTTAACACTAGTGTCACCTGAGAAGTCCCATTTTGCACTTTATTTCATTATTACTACATTGTGATATATATAATGAAATCATTATACAACTCACCATAATGCATAATCAGTGAGAGCCCTGAGCTTGTCTTTCCTGCAACTAGATGTTCCCATTTGGGGATGATGAGAGACAGAGATATGCAAAGTATGTTGCTTAAGTCCAGTCTACTCTGTAATCTCATTTTGGTTTCTGTCACTGTAGAAAATCCTGTGTCACAAAGATAGGATATTGGAAATGGAAGCAAGCTTTTCAGTACTTTTGTGGCAGTCTCAGGATATTTCACCCTGAGTTTAATTTATAATGTATGAGAAGTTTGAAGTTGTCTCAGTCATACTTTTAAGGCCACCATCATTTGTGATCTCCAGCAGATGATCCTTTTCTAGCATAGAAAATTTGATTTACCTGGCTTGTTCACAAATAGGTCACAGATCCATTCTTTCCCATAGGTCTTTTGTGATTAGGAAGTGGTGCACAAACTCTTTTGAAAGCTGAGACTCTCACAAGCTGGGAGAAAGAAGGCACTAACTCAGTCTCTTTTAAATTTTCTGTTATTACTTGAAACGTGTTAAAAATCTCAGTGATCACTCATCATTCCCATAATTCTAGTTTAACTTTGAGTGAAGCCACTTTATCTGCTGACTTGAACACAGTTGGCATTTTCTCCTGAAGTGACAGACTGAATTTGTTGAGCAGGTTGAAAATATCACACAAGAAAGCAAGTTTTGTGACCCATTCTGGTGTTATTGAAATGTGCTGCCAGTGATGACNCTGCTGACTTGAACACAGTTGGCATTTTCTCCTGAAGTGACAGACTGAATTTGTTGAGCAGGTTGAAAATATCACACAAGGAAGCAAGTTTTGTGACCCATTCTGGTGTTATTGAAATGTGCTGCCAGTGATGACTTTTTTTAAAAAGAAATCTCTGGAACAACCCTTATCAATCAAAAACTCTAGCCAGCAATCTACCTTTAGGAGCCATCTCACTTCTGTGTGTAAGAGAAGATGTGTGTGATCTGCATCCATCTCCTCACAGAGCTGGGTGAACAGATGTGTATTAAGGGGATGTACTTTAATGTGGCTGATAATTTTAATCCCATCCTGCAAAATGTTAAATTTGAGTGACAATTTTCAGCTAGCCAGCACTTATCTATAGATGACACAGCGTGCAGTCTCATATTCAGAAGAGATCTCTTCGATCCGATTAGTGAAACCGGAAGGTCATCCAGTCACAGCAACTACTCTGTTCCTGTATGTAATGACACAAAAAGACCAACTCAGCTTTCCTCATATGTAATCATTCAAAGATTTGAATAGTTCTGCCACTGTGTTCTTGGTTGGCAACAAAAGTGTAAACAATGTATCCTCATGCACATCTTCCTGAAAAATATATCACACAAAAAAACAAGCATTATTGACTTGTTGTCAACATCAAGAGATTTGTCAACCTGGATTACATACAATGATGACTCAAAAATCATCTCTAACAGTTGTGCCTCAATATCCTCTGCTATTTAATAAGTTCATCTATTTCTGGTGCTAGCTTGAAGAGGAACAAGTGCCACTTTTTCTGCAGCTTCTCTTAAGAGTTCAAGGCAAATGTCCTTAGCAGGAGGTAGGATCAACTCTTCACCAATAGTAAAGGGCTTCCCTCATAGCTCAGTTGGTAAAGAATCTGCCTGCAGTGCAGGAGACCCTGGCTCAATTCCTGGGTTGGGAAGATCTCCTGGAGAAAGATACATTACCCACTCCAGTATTCTTGGGCTTCCCTTATGATTCATCTGGTAAAGAATCTGCCTGCAATGCAGGAGACCTGGGTTCAATCCCTGGATTGGAAAGATCCTCTGGAGAAGGGAAAACCTACCCACTCCAGTATTCTGGTCTGGAGAATTCCATGGACAGTCCATGGAGTCGCAAAGAATTGGACGCCACCTTCACTTTCTTAATTTTAGCAATGCAATTAGCCATTGAGAATAATTCTCGCATTACAGACATACTTGATGAAGTGGTGGCCTTCAACAATTGCTTCTGTTCTTCATGTTAACATTATTTTCTTTTGAAAAACTCCAAAGCTTGTCTTTTGATGCCAAATGCTTGATATCCATATGGTAAAGCAGTTTTCAAGATTTCATAGCTTAGTTGGATAGCCAGTTGTCAAACATTAAACAAAGTGCACTAGAGACTATGAATCACCTGTTGCAATGAACCCATAATTTTAAGTAGGACTCTTGGTATTTTCTTTTACATCCATCTTTCTTTTTGTTGGCAGTCTCAGAGTCTTATCTTTCACCATTGACGTACTTCCTCCCTTTCCAAGGAGCTCTCTAGTAATTTTTTTTTTAAATTCATTTTGGCTAGGGTTGCCTTGTGAGTTTACCAAAACTGTGACTGAGACAATTGCACAGTGCAAGAAACGGGCACAGAAGGAAGTGACAAATACAATAATGGGCAGGCCATGTGCAGACTAAAATAAGTGTTGGATTCTGACTTAAAACCTTCCACCAAATGCAGCTTAATTTTCACTTGCCACTCACTGATAGGGCTTTGATAAATCTGCAAGTGGTTTATTTATTATGGTCACTGTGAAGTCAAATCTCTCTGCTAATGATAATCTGTATTTGCAACTGCTCCTGAGCACTACCATCACCACCTCAGCTCTATCTCAGATCATCAGGCATTCAATTCTCACAAGGAGCATGCAACCTAGTTCCCTCACATGGACAGTGCACAGTAGGGTTCACACACCTGTAAGAATCTAATGCTACCCATGATCTGAGAGATGAGTTCAGATGGTAATACAAGTGACAAGGTATGGCTGTAAATAGAAATGAAGCTTTGCTTGCTCACTCACCAGGCATTTCCTGCTGTGTGGCCTGGTTCCCAAGAGGCCCCTGATGGGTACCAGTCCAGGGCCTAGCAGTTGGGGAAGCCCTGCTGTAGGCAGTGTCCTGTTGCCTGGGAGCAATCAAAAACATAAGAATTCTTATGGGGTCCCACCCCTCTTTCAAGCACCTCCTGATATCAGTGCCTTGCTTCTTTGTAGGCACAGGCTTCTTCCTAATTACACCATCAGTTGACACTATACAACCCCTTCAGACTATTTCTGCATCTAACCCTGGTCCTCTTCTGGGGACTTAGCTTCTGAGTCTGAGATTTAGCATCTAACCTCAATCCTCACCAATAGAGGAGTGTCTCAGGGTGGGGAGCACAGGGGGGCAATGCCAGGCCTCTGTGCATGCTGTCTCTTTCACCTTTCACAAACCAGCTGTTGCTCTGCCATTTTGGAATACAGAACTCTCCCTTCATCCAGTCTAATTTCTCCCAAGGCATGTGAACCTGCCTTCCCCATGGCACAAGCCCTGTCCTCATTCCTTCCTTTTTATATATTTTTTAAATTTTGCCATACCCAGTTATGTGAATGTTTTATTGTCTTTTGAGGTATCTGAAGTCTTCTGTCAGTGCTCAGTAGCCATTCTGTGTGAATTGTTCTACTTGTAAATATGTTTTCAATGTTTCTGTTGTGGAAGATAAACTCTGTTTCCTACTCCTCCACCATCTTGATAGCCAGCTTATAAAATGGTGATTTAATTTATATTCTTCAGGAAAGAATATATGGTTGTTTACATCTGACATGAAAGCTATTGTCTTCTATTCCTGCCAAAATTTGCTCAAATAAATCAGGATATTTCTACTGTACATCTAGTACTGTGTATATTGGACTAATTTTTTTTNAATATATATATATTCCTCTTGTCATTTTGTTCATTGTTCTGAGTTTGTTTTGATAAGTCTTTCTCCTTCCTTTCCTCTTTTACTCTTCTCTCTTGTGTTAATTTTTCTATTTCAGTCTATGACTCTATCCTCATTCCTTTTCTTTTTCCTGTTCTGCAGTAGAGGTATACACAATTATTTCTTTCAGTTCACTTATCCATTCTTCTATTATTCTGCTACTGATTCCTTCTAGTGCATTTTGCATATTTCTTGTTCATCTCCGTTCGTTTGTTCTTTAGTCCTTCTAGGTTTGGTTAAACTTTTCTTTTATCTTCCCAATCTATGCCTCCATTCTTTTTCTGAGATCTTGGATCATCTTTACTATCACTACTCTGAATTATTTGGGGATTAGAGTGCTTATCTCCTCTTCAATTATTTGTTCTTGTATGTTTTTAACTTTCTCCTTCATTTGCAACATATTTCCCTGTCATCTCATTATATAAAATTTACTATGTTTTTGTTTCCTTTCTGTAAACTGCTGGATTGTAATTCCTCGTGCTTCTCATATCTGTCCCCTAGTGGATGAGATTGGTATAGAAGTTTGTGTCAGTATCCCCTTGATATAGGATGGAGAATGACACCTACCCTAGATATAGTGTGGGGCCTCCCCTTTGCTTTGTGATTGTCACTGCCCTGTCAGGTATGGATCTGCTCCCCAGTTGTTGATTTAGAGGCCTATAGATCTGTTTCTAGGTTGTTATTCTGATCTGTGGTACAAGGAAGTTGGAATTGGAGCACTACCACTGGGAGAGAAGCCACGGAGTATTTCTCCTCAGGAGCTGTTCACCTATAAATGTGATCTTTTGTGTTGCCTTTCACCTGGTGTATGATTTCACGAAGTATACTGTTATTGGCACTGTTCTTGCTCCCTCTGTGACTGTGCATATGTCAGCAGGTGCAATGGCACAGGTCCACTGAGATCAGGTCTCAGGTGCCACTGAGATCAGGTTCCAGGTTCCACTAAGGGCAGATCCCAAGACTGCAGTAGTTATGCACCTGAACCTACCATGGGAGCTATACAGGCAGCTTGGATTCTGTTCTGGCCCACCTCCTGGATGTACATGCACACAAAACTGCAGATGCTAATATGAGACCCTTCTGAGTTGTGAGTGCAGTTGCTGTCCTTTCAGATGTTTCACAGGTGCTGAATTTAGGAAGCCTTCAGCAGAGATGCAATTCTGCAGTTTGTGCAGACACAAGGAGAGATTTCATCTCTTCTTACACACTTAAACAGCTCCTGAGGCTCACCTTTGGTTTCAGCCCCTCCCCTGAGCAGATTTCTTAGTGAACAGAGCTACCTGCACCCTCCCAGGACAGCAGAGTAGATCCCATCATTTACTTCCAAATTTCCCAGGGAGGGGAGTTATCCAAATGCTGCTCAGATAGAAGGATGAATTCTGCCTCTCACTGATGAATTTCTTAGTCACAGAAGTTATTAGAGCTCTCCTGGGACAGTGGGGCTCGTCCCAGCACCAACTGTTGGATTTTGTAGTAGTGGATGCTCTTTGTTCCCTCCCAAGATATTGTGGGTATGTCCTGGGGTCTGCTGGTAGAATTCTTAGCAGGAAGCTGTCTCTGCCCTTCCGAGTCAGCAAGGGAGGGTCTTTGCATATGCCTGCAGCTCTGGAAGAGGCAATCTGTGGTTTCTGGAGTCCAAAATGGCAGCAGGGACTCTTTTCTGCTCCTGGAGCTCCTGTAGGCCAGTGGTCCTCATCTTTTTTGTATCAGGGACTGGTTTCATAGAAGAAAGTTTTTCCACAGACCAGAGTGAAGGGGCTTGTTTTTGGAATGATTCAAGCACGTGACACTTATTGTACAATTTGTGCTGTGTTGTGCTAAGATGCTTCAGTTGTGTCCAACTCTTTGCAACCCTATGGACTCTAGCCCACCAGGTTCCTTATTCCATGGGATTCTCCAGACAAGAATACAGCCAGAATCCTGGAGTGAGTTGTCATGCCCTTCTTCAGAAGATACTCTCAACCTAGGAATTGAACCCCTGTGTCTTCAGTCAGTCAGTTCAGTCTCTCAGTTGTGTTTGACTTTTTTTGATCCCACGGGCTGCATCAAGCCAGGCTTCCCTGTCATTGCCAATGCCTAGAGCTTGTTCAAACTCATGTCCATCAAATCAGTGATGCCATCCAACCATCTCATCCTCCATCATTCCTTTCTCCCCTTGCCTTCAATCTTTCCCAGCATCAGGGTATTTTCCAGTGAGTCAGTTCTTTGCATCAGGTGGCCAAAGTATTCAAGTTTCAGCTTTAGCATCAGTCCTTCCAATGAATATTCAGGACTGATTTTCTTTAGGATTAACTGGCTTCTCTTATTTCTCCTGAATTGTCAGATGAGTTCTTTAACACTAGTGTCACCTGAGAAGTCCCATTTTGCACTTTATTTCATTATTACTACATTGTGATATATATAATGAAATCATTATACAACTCACCATAATGCATAATCAGTGAGAGCCCTGAGCTTGTCTTTCCTGCAACTAGATGTTCCCATTTGGGGATGATGAGAGACAGAGATATGCAAAGTATGTTGCTTAAGTCCAGTCTACTCTGTAATCTCATTTTGGTTTCTGTCACTGTAGAAAATCCTGTGTCACAAAGATAGGATATTGGAAATGGAAGCAAGCTTTTCAGTACTTTTGTGGCAGTCTCAGGATATTTCACCCTGAGTTTAATTTATAATGTATGAGAAGTTTGAAGTTGTCTCAGTCATACTTTTAAGGCCACCATCATTTGTGATCTCCAGCAGATGATCCTTTTCTAGCATAGAAAATTTGATTTACCTGGCTTGTTCACAAATAGGTCACAGATCCATTCTTTCCCATAGGTCTTTTGTGATTAGGAAGTGGTGCACAAACTCTTTTGAAAGCTGAGACTCTCACAAGCTGGGAGAAAGAAGGCACTAACTCAGTCTCTTTTAAATTTTCTGTTATTACTTGAAACGTGTTAAAAATCTCAGTGATCACTCATCATTCCCATAATTCTAGTTTAACTTTGAGTGAAGCCACTTTATCTGCTGACTTGAACACAGTTGGCATTTTCTCCTGAAGTGACAGACTGAATTTGTTGAGCAGGTTGAAAATATCACACAAGAAAGCAAGTTTTGTGACCCATTCTGGTGTTATTGAAATGTGCTGCCAGTGATGACTTTTTTTAAAAAGAAATCTCTGGAACAACCCTTATCAATCAAAAACTCTAGCCAGCAATCTACCTTTAGAAGCCATCTCACTTCTGTGTGTAAGAGAAGATGTGTGTGCTCTGCATCCATCTCCTCACAGAGCTGGGTGAACAGATGTGTATTAAGGGGATGTACTTTAATGTGGCTGATAATTTTAATCCCATCCTGCAAAATGTTAAATTTGAGTGACAATTTTCAGCTAGCCAGCACTTATCTATAGATGACACAGCGTGCAGTCTCATATTCAGAAGAGATCTCTTCGATCCGATTAGTGAAACCGGAAGGTCATCCAGTCACAGCAACTACTCTGTTCCTGTATGTAATGACACAAAAAGACCAACTCAGCTTTCCTCATATGTAATCATTCAAAGATTTGAATAGTTCTGCCACTGTGTTCTTGGTTGGCAACAAAAGTGTAAACAATGTATCCTCATGCACATCTTCCTGAAAAATATATCACACAAAAAAACAAGCATTATTGACTTGTTGTCAACATCAAGAGATTTGTCAACCTGGATTACATACAATGATGACTCAAAAATCACCTCTAACAGTTGTGCCTCAATATCCTCTGCTATTTAATAAGTTCATCTATTTCTGGTGCTAGCTTGAAGAGGAACAAGTGCCACTTTTTCTGCAGCTTCTCTTAAGAGTTCAAGGCAAATGTCCTTAGCAGGAGGTAGGATCAACTCTTCACCAATAGTAAAGGGCTTCCCTCATAGCTCAGTTGGTAAAGAATCTGCCTGCAGTGCAGGAGACCCTGGCTCAATTCCTGGGTTGGGAAGATCTCCTGGAGAAAGATACATTACCCACTCCAGTATTCTTGGGCTTCCCTTATGATTCATCTGGTAAAGAATCTGCCTGCAATGCAGGAGACCTGGGTTCAATCCCTGGATTGGAAAGATCCTCTGGAGAAGGGAAAACCTACCCACTCCAGTATTCTGGTCTGGAGAATTCCATGGACAGTCCATGGAGTCGCAAAGAATTGGACGCCACCTTCACTTTCTTAATTTTAGCAATGCAATTAGCCATTGAGAATAATTCTCGCATTACAGACATACTTGATGAAGTGGTGGCCTTCAACAATTGCTTCTGTTCTTCATGTTAACATTATTTTCTTTTGAAAAACTCCAAAGCTTGTCTTTTGATGCCAAATGCTTGATATCCATATGGTAAAGCAGTTTTCAAGATTTCATAGCTTAGTTGGATAGCCAGTTGTCAAACATTAAACAAAGTGCACTAGAGACTATGAATCACCTGTTGCAATGAACCCATAATTTTAAGTAGGACTCTTGGTATTTTCTTTTACATCCATCTTTCTTTTTGTTGGCAGTCTCAGAGTCTTATCTTTCACCATTGACGTATTTCCTCCCTTTCCAAGGAGCTCTCTAGTAATTTTTTTTTTTTTAATTCATTTTGGCTAGGGTTGCCTTGTGAGTTTACCAAAACTGTGACTGAGACAATTGCACAGTGCAAGAAACGGGCACAGAAGGAAGTGACAAATACAATAATGGGCAGGCCATGTGCAGACTAAAATAAGTGTTGGATTCTGACTTAAAACCTTCCACCAGATGCAGCTTAATTTTCACTTGCCACTCACTGATAGGGCTTTGATAAATCTGCAAGTGGTTTATTTATTATGGTCACTGTGAAGTCAAATCTCTCTGCTAATGATAATCTGTATTTGCAACTGCTCCTGAGCACTACCATCACCACCTCAGCTCTATCTCAGATCATCAGGCATTCAATTCTCACAAGGAGCATGCAACCTAGTTCCCTCACATGGACAGTGCACAGTAGGGTTCACACACCTGTAAGAATCTAATGCTACCCATGATCTGAGAGATGAGTTCAGATGGTAATACAAGTGACAAGGTATGGCTGTAAATAGAAATGAAGCTTTGCTTGCTCACTCACCAGGCATTTCCTGCTGTGTGGCCTGGTTCCCAAGAGGCCCCTGATGGGTACCAGTCCAGGGCCTAGCAGTTGGGGAAGCCCTGCTGTAGGCAGTGTCCTGTTGCCTGGGAGCAATCAAAAACATAAGAATTCTTATGGGGTCCCACCCCTCTTTCAAGCACCTCCTGATATCAGTGCCTTGCTTCTTTGTAGGCACAGGCTTCTTCCTAATTACACCATCAGTTGACACTATACAACCCCTTCAGACTATTTCTGCATCTAACCCTGGTCCTCTTCTGGGGACTTAGCTTCTGAGTCTGAGATTTAGCATCTAACCTCAATCCTCACCAATAGAGGAGTGTCTCAGGGTGGGGAGCACAGGGGGGCAATGCCAGGCCTCTGTGCATGCTGTCTCTTTCACCTTTCACAAACCAGCTGTTGCTCTGCCATTTTGGAATACAGAACTCTCCCTTCATCCAGTCTAATTTCTCCCAAGGCATGTGAACCTGCCTTCCCCATGGCACAAGCCCTGTCCTCATTCCTTCCTTTTTATATATTTTTTTAATTTTGCCATACCCAGTTATGTGAATGTTTTATTGTCTTTTGAGGTATCTGAAGTCTTCTGTCAGTGCTCAGTAGCCATTCTGTGTGAATTGTTCTACTTGTAAATATGTTTTCAATGTTTCTGTTGTGGAAGATAAACTCTGTTTCCTACTCCTCCACCATCTTGATAGCCAGCTTATAAAATGGTGATTTAATTTATATTCTTCAGGAAAGAATATATGGTTGTTTACATCTGACATGAAAGCTATTGTCTTCTATTCCTGCCAAAATTTGCTCAAATAAATCAGGATATTTCTACTGTACATCTAGTACTGTGTATATTGGACTAATTTTTTTTATTTTTAGAAGTATCAAACAATTCTCATAAGATAAACTGAACTGAATTTTTTGGAAGGATTTGGTAAGCATTTTGTGCTTTTTTATTTTTTAGCTGTTTTGAATGGCTGCCCTGTGCCATCAATGAAAACAGTGTTCAGGCAGGTCTTTGCTGATTTCATTACTGCTGCTGATCTCTGGGGCTTGAAGTACCAGTTGCTTTCCTCTGTATTTACAAATCTACTTCTAATAAACTAGATTTCTGCACCTGTGGGACACTGATATCCCCAGCACAGATGTTACCTCATCCCACCAGACTAGAAAAGCTGGATCCTAGACAACAGCAGCCCCCTGTGGTGGAGTCAGCCTCCCAGCTGGCATTGCTGGGCATCCTCTGTCTGTCTTCTCCCCCTCCTTCCTCCTATGTCTTGAAACCCATTTTTCCTGCACTTCATGAATTCCTACCCATTAATTCAGGCTCTTTAGAAAGGGACTGATGAAAGCAATTATAACAAGCTTTTAAATGCTTGATAACTTAATATGTTTCTCTCCTGGGGCATTTACACTTCAATAAGCTAAAAGTCTTCATCCAGAAGAATAAATCTCAGAGCAGGGGATATCTGGTATTAACAAGCCAGGAGAGAAAAGCTTTTGTTTGCATCTGAGGATTTCTTAATGCCCTTTAAATTTTACCAGGTCTGTTTCATCCACATCATGCGAAGATCCTTTAAACTGATAATATTACCTTTCATGCAGGATTTTCAAATGCCTAATCTAGGAGATGCACAGGTAATTATTGGGGAAAGGAAACTTAAATAGATGTAATATTTAAAAGGCACAGAGCTCACAGGATTGTCACAGGACTCAGATGAAGTATGTAGCTAAAGTCCTAGGGCATTTGGACTTAAAAGCTCATATGTTTTCCCATTTCTAACTGAGTTTTATAGACTATTGCCTTGTACATACTATTACAATATTATATCACATCTATTTTAAGATTATGTACCAGGAATAAAGCAGTGAAGAGGGCAAATCAAGTCCATATCTTCATGAAACACCTGGTCATGTTCCATTATAAATTTTGCTTTGCATCTTTATCCTCTGGCCAGCACTAGAAACACCTTTAGGGAAGAGACATGTTTTGTTCAGTCATCTGTCTACAGACCATACCACAGTATCTAGTGAATCTGCCTCTAAATACATAGTTGTAGACTAAATTTTAGGGAAATTTTTCTGTTGGGCCTAAGTCAAAACCATCAGACAGCATGATTTAATTAGTTGATATTAAGAGTTTTGGAGAGAATTAACAATAAAATGATGTTTTCTCAAAAGACAAAATCAATATTTGTTCTTAAAATAGTTATGACTTTGTTTGCCCTTCTTGCATCCAGGTGTAAGAACAGGAGCTTAAAAATATGAGCAAATGGTCTTAGACTGTTAAAGCTGCTATAACAAAATGACACAGCCAGGGTAGCTTATAAACAATAGAAATTTATTTCTCACAGCTCTGGATTCTTAAATTATGAGATGAAGGTGCTAGCATGGTCAGGTGAGGGCCTTCTTCTGAGTCAGAGACTTCCTGTATTCCCATAGGGCAGACAAGTCTAGGGAATTCTGTAGGGTCTTTTTTATAAGATTACTAATCCCATATATGAGTTTTCTACCCTCTTAAAGGGCTTTCCTGGTGGCTCAGAGGTTAAAGCATCTGCCTCCAATGCGGGAGACCAGGGTTCGATCTCTGGGTCAGGGAAGATCCCCTGGAGAAGGAAATGGCAATCCACTCCAGTATTCTTGCCTGGAGAATCCCATGGACGGAGAAGCCTAGTAGGTTACAGTCCACGGGGTCACAAAGAGTCAGACACGACTGAGTGACCTCACCTTCACCCTTCACCTTCACCCTCTTAAAGCCCCCACCTCTTAATACCATCACATTTGGCATTTGAATTTCAACATAGGAATCAGGGGTACAAAAACCATGGCATTCAATCTGCCTTCCCCTGATTCATGTGCTTGCTGCATGCAAAATACACTCAATCCATTGCAATAGCCCCAAAACTCTTTTGTTCTAGCATCAACTTAAAAGCCTAAATCCAAAGTCTCATTTAAATATTTATTTTAAAAGTGCCACTGAGACAATTCATCCTGAGGAAATTGCTCTTCAGCTGTGAATCTGTGAAATCAAACATGTGATCCACTCCCAAAATATATGTGAGATAGGCATAGGACAGTTATTCCCATTCCAAAATAGATGGTGGGGGGTGCAAAAAAAGAAAAACAGTAACTAGCAAGTAAGTAACAAATAAGTCCTTAACCTTAAGATCTACGGGGACATCCCCCCATGTGGTTTTCCAGGCACAGCCAAATGGGCAGCTTGAAAGAACTGGAGCTGTCTGCCTGCAGCTCACAGGTGGGTGCTCCAGCCATCTCAGATTGCAGACTCACAGTTCCAGCAACCCATCCTGCAAAACCTGGGTGAGTGTAGCCAGAAGCCTGTGCCTTGCTGGTCATGGTCCTGCCCCTACAGGCTGTAAGCAACACTCCCCCAGGCTTTGGTGTGGGAGAGAGTGTCTCCAGAACTGCTGAAACCCAGTGACCACCTCCCTTTAGAAACTGAGGAGGCTGCTCTTATGATCTCTGAATCCTCTTTGGGGTCCTCCTTCTCTGTCTTGAAGAATAGAGCTTGTTCACAGTCAATAACTGTGACCCCATCATGTAAAATCTAAGAAGTCTGACACCTGTCTTCCTTCCTTCCCATCTCCTTCTCCTTGGGTTCTCACTGACTTCTTTTCTGCCAAGGTTGATGATGAATGTCAGACTTAAGTCAGATTATTCTTTATCAAAGGATCCCCTGGTCACACTGTTAGTGTTTTCTTCCAAACGTACTTTATTTTTTGCAATAAAAGGCTGAGAATTTTCCAAATTTTAAAATTATGCTTCCTTTTTGATTAAAAATTCCATCTTTAAATCATTTTTGTCTTCTCTCACTTTATTGTAATCACTGAAGAGAAGACAAGCCACATCCTCAACATTTTGCTTAGAAATATTGTCACCTATGTTAACTAGCTCGACTGGTTATCATTAAACTATGTATACGTAATGAAGTTATCATGTTTTACACCTTAAATGTATGCAAGTCTATTAAATAAATAAATACAATATAAAGAAAAAAGAGTTTCAGCCAAATATTCAATTTTGTTTCTCACTAACAATAAAATGCAAACACAATTCAGCCAAATTCTTTGCCATTTTATAGGAAGGGTGGCATTTCCTCCACCATCCTGTTCCTCATTTCGATCAGACTTCATTCATAATGGTTTTTACCATCCTTCCTTCTGCTGAAGTCTGATTTCCAGCCATTTGGCATTCTCTGAGAAGACTGAGGCTCCCTCTGTAGACATCGTCTTCTTTTGAGTCAAGAATGGTCTCTCCACAGCAGTGTAGGCTTCTCCTAAGATACCGCTGGAAAGGTCAAAGACACCTGCACAATTTTAGAT
>SJYX01001808.1:18514-37574 GCA_006410675.1 Oreotragus oreotragus | reverse complement strand
GAAAAAGTTGGCTTAAAGCTCAACATTCAGAAAACGAAGATCATGGCATCCGGTCCCATCACTTCATAGGAAATAGATGAGGAAACAGTGGAAACAGTGTCAGACTTTATTTTTGGGGGCTCCAAAATCACTGCAGATGGTGACTGCAGCCATGAAATTAGAAGACGGTTACTCTTTGGGGAAAAAAGTTATGACCAACCTAGACAGTATATTCAAAAGCAGAGACATTACTTTGCTGACTAAGGTCCGCCTAGTCAAGGCTATGGTTTTTCCTGTGGTCATGTATGGATGTGAAAGTTGGACTGTGAAGAAAGCTGAGTGCCGAAGAATTGATGCTTTCGAACTGTGGTGTTGGAGAAGACTCTTGAGAGTCCCTTGGACTGCAAGGAGATCCAACCTGTCCATTCTGGAGATCAACCCTGGGATTTCTTTGGAAGGAATGATGCTAAAGCTGAAACTCCAGTACTTTGGCCACCTCATGCGAAGAGTTGACTCATTGGAAAAGACTCTGCTGCTGGGAGGGATTGGGGGCAGGAGGAGAAGGGGACGACCGAGATTGAAATGGATGGATGGCATCATGGACTCGATGGATGTGAGTCTGATTGAACTCCGAGAGATGGTGATGAACAGGGAGGCCTGGCGGGTAGCGATTCATGGGATCGCAAAGAGTCGGACATGACTGAGTGACTGAACTGAACTGAATGCCAAGAGCAACACATAGAGCCCCTCCCCAAATAGAATTAATAATAATAATGCCAAGAGCAACACAGAATATATAATGCCAATAAGTTTAATAAGCTTAGTAAGATCTATTTTGTATTCATAAGAACTAAGCCATGCAGCAAAGATCAATTCAAATTATGCTCCATCTGCTTCAAGCATATTGTTCAGATGACCTCAAATTAGCTGTTGTTGAGATATAAAGATGTAAAAGGAGAAGAAAACCAAAACTAAAATCAACTTGAGAATTGGAAAAAAAAGAAAATGTTGCTGGTTGACACTAACATTGACCAGACTAGATGCAAATAGAGCAGTGCTTCCTCACTGTTAACATTTCTCCAAGAAACCAAAATCTTGTTTCCAAAAAAAATTTTTTTTTGCAAATATGACATGTCTTTCAGTTCAGTTCATTCACTCAGTTGTGTCCGACTCTCTCCAACCCCATGAACTGCAACACGTCAGACCTCCTTGTCCATCACCAACTTCCTGAGGTCACTCAAACTCATGTCCATCAATTCGGTGATGACATCCAGCCATCTCATCTTCAGTTGTCCCTTTCCCCTCCTGCCTCCAATCCCTCCCAGCATCAGAGTTTTTCCAATGAGTCAACTCTTTGCATGACGTGGCCAAAGTATCAGAATTTCAGCTTTATCATCAGTCCTTCCAATGAACACCCAGGACTGATCTACTTTAGGATGGACTGGTCGGACCTCCTTGCAGTCCAAGGGACTCTCAAGAGTCTTCTCCAACACCACAGTTCAAAAGCACAATTCTTCGGTGCTCAGCTTTCTTCACAGTCCAACACTCACATCCACACATGACTACTGGAAACATCATAGCCTTGACTAGGTGGACCTTAGTTGGCAAAGTAATGTATCTGCTTTTGAATATACTATCTAGGTTGGTCATAACTTTCCTTCCAAGGAGTAAGAATCTTTTAATTTAATGGTTGTGACCAGCATCTGCAGTGATTTTGGAGCCTCCAAAATTAAAATCTGACACTGTTTCCACTGTTTCCCCATCTATTTCCGATGAAGTGATGGGACCAGATGCCATGATCTTTGTTTTCTGAATGTTGAGCTTTAAGCCAACTTTTTCACTCTCTTCTTTCACTTTCACCAGGAGGCTTTTTAGTTTCTCTTCACTTTCTGCCATAAGGGTGGTGTCATCTGCATATCTGAGGTTATTGATATTTTCCCAGCAATCTTGACTCCAGCTTGTGTTTCTTCCAATCCAGAGTTTCTCATGATGTACTCTGCATATATAAGTTAAATAATCAGGGTGACAATACACAGCCTTGATGTACTCCTTTTCCTATTTGGAACCAGTCTGTTGTTCCATGTCCAGTTCTAACTGTTGCTTCCTAACCTGCATATAGGTTTCTTAAGAGTCAGGTCAGGTGGTCTGGTATTCCCGTCTCTTTCAGAATTTTCCACAGTTTATTGTGATCCATGATAAATTGTCAAGTTAAAGTCTTTGGCATAGTCAATACAGCAGAAATAGATGTTTTTCTGGAAATTTCTTTCTTTTTCAATGGTCCAGCAGTTGTTGGCAATTTGATCTCTGGTGCCTCTGCCTTTTCTAAAACCAGCTTGAACATCTGGAAGTTCACCGTTCATGTATTGCTGCAGCCTGGCTTGGAGAATTTTGAGCATTACTTTATTAGCGTGTGAAATGAGTGCAATTGTGCGGTAGTTTGAGCATTCTTTGGCATTGCCTTTCTTTGAGATTGGAATGAAAACTGACCTTTTCCAGTCCTGTGGCCACTGCTGAGTTTTCCAAATTTGCTGGCATACTGAGTGCATCACTTACACAGCATTATCTTTCAGGATTTGAAATAGCTCAACTGGAATTCCATCACCTCCACTAGCTTTGTTTGTAGTGATGCTTTCTAAGGCCCACTTGACTTCACATTCCAGGATTTCTGGCTCTAGGTAAGTGATCATACGATCGTGATTATCTTGGTTGTGAAGATCTTTTTTGTACAGTTCTTCTGTGTATTCTTGCCACCTCTTCTTAATATCTTCTGCTTCTGTTAGGTCCGTGCCATTGCTGTCCTTTTTCAAACCCATCTTTGCATGAAATGTTCCCTTGGTATCTCTAATTTTCTTGAAGAGATCTCTAGTCTTTCCCATTCTGTTGTTTTCCTCCGTTTCTTTGGATTGTTCACTGAGGAAGGCTTTCTTAACTCTTCTTGCTATTCTTTGGAACTCTGCATTCAGATGCTTATATCTTTCCCTTTCTCCTTTGCCTTTAGCATCTCTTCTTTTCTCAGCTATTTGTAATACCTCCTCTGGGAGCCATTTTGCTTTTTTTTGCCTCCCCCCCCCCACCTTGGGGATGGTCTATATCACTGTCTCCTGTACAGTGTCATGAACCTCTGTCCATAGTTCATCAGGCACTCTATCAGATCTAGGCCTTTAAATCTATTTCTCACTTCCACTGTATAACCATAAGGGATTTTATTTAGGTCATACCTGAATGGTCTAGTGGTTTTCCTCACTTTCTTCAATTTAAGCCTTAATTTGGTAATAAGGAGTTCATTATCTGAGCCACAGTCAGTTCCTGGTATTGTTTTTGCTGACTGTATAGAGCTTCTCCATCTTTGGCTGCAAAGGATATAATCAATCTGATTTCGGTGTTTACCATTTGGTGATGTCCATGTATAGTCCTCTCTTTTTTGTTGGAAGAGGGTGTTTGCTATGACCAATGTGTTCTCTTGGCAAAACTCCATTAGCCTTTGCCCTGCTTCATTCCGTACTCCAAGGCCAAATTTGCCTGTTACTCCAGGTGTTTCTTGACTTCCTACTTTTGCATTCCAGTCCCCTGTATGAAAGGGACAACTTTTTTGGGTGTTAATTCTAAAAGGTCTTGTTGGTTTTCATAGAACCATTCAACTTCAGCTTCATCAGTGTTACTGGTTAGGGCATAGGCTTGGATTACCATGATATTGAATGGTTTGTCTTGGAAATGATCATTCTGTCATTTTTGAGATTGTATCCAAGTATGACACTTTGGACTCTTGTTGATCATGATGGTTACTCCATTTCTCCTAAGGAATTCCTGCCCACTTTTGTAGATACAATGGTCATCTGAGTTAAATTCACCCATTCCAGTCCATTTTAGTTCGCTGATTCCTAGAATGTTGACATTCACTCTTGCCATCTCCTGTTCGGCCACTTCCAATTTGCCTTGATTCACAGACCTAACCTTCCAGGTTCCTATGAAATATTGCTCTTTACAGTATCAGATCATGCTTCTATCACCAGTCACATCCACAACTGGGTATTGTTTTTGCTTTGGCAAATCCTTTCATCCTTTCTGGAGTTTTTTGTCCACTAATCTCCAGTAGCATATTGGGCACCTACCGACCTGGGGAGTACCTCTTTCAGTATCCTATCATTTTGCCTTTTCATACTGTTCATGGGATTTTCAAGGCAAGAATACTGAAGTGGTTTGCCATTCCCTTCTCCAGTGGAGCACATTCTATCAGACCTCTTCACCATGACCTGCCCATCTTGGGTGGCCCCACAGAGCATGACTTAGTTTTTTAAATTAGACAAGTCTGTGGTCTGTGTGATCAGACTGGCTAGTTTTCTGTGAGTATGGTTTCAGTGTGTCTGCCCTCTGATGCCCTCTCTCAAGACCTACCGTCTTACTTTGGTTTCTCTTACCCTGGACATGAGAATCTCTTCAAGGTTGCTCCAGCAAAGCACAGCCATTGCTCCTTACCTTGGACGAGGGATATCTCCTCACGACTGCCCCTCCTGACCTTTAACGTGGAATAGCTCCTCTTGGCCCTCCAGCACTCATGCGCAGCCACTGCTCCTTGGACATGAGGTTGCTCCTCTCAGCCACCACCCTGATCTCGGAAGTGGAGTAGCTCCTCTAGGTCGCTCCTGTGCCATGTCAGCCTGGCACTCTCTGTTGCTACCCCTGACCTTGGTCAAGGGGTAGCTCCTCTCGGCCACACTTCTGCAAGGTCCATCACAGCCAACGTGTTTCTGCACTGTCCCCAAAAATCACAGCAGCATGAAACACTGTGTTCTGCCTTCTATGAGGGGCACATACTACCCAGAGTCCATTTCAGATGTGACCAGAGAGGTGATCCAAGCACTGTGGACAGGAGATCAGTCTAACATAAGAACTAACTTGCTGTAGGATGAGGCAGAGGTGTCACAGAGGATAACTTCCTGCTTTGCCTCTTACCTATGTGTTACCAGACTTCCCTGATAGATCAGTTGGTAAAGAATCTGCCTGCAATGTGGGATACCTGGGTTCAATCCTTGGGTTGGGTAGATCCCCTGGAGCAGGGAAAGGCTACCCACTCCAGTATTCTGACCTGGAGAATTCCATGGACTGTATAGTCCATGGGGTGGCAAAGAGTTGGACATGACTGAGCGACTTTCACTTCACACTATGTATTCCCACCCTTCCCTTTCAAGAGGACATTGTGTAAGAATCCTGCCTTTGATTCATTTGTTTAGATTAAAGGTGGGGGTTGTTTTTGAGTCTGCAAAAGCCAGATCTAATGGGAAGGTTTGGACATCACCCAGAAACTCTTGAGTTTGAGCTGGATGTAGTATCTGTATGAGAATGTGTGCTGTGACTCTTAGGAAGGGACAGGGTATCTTCTATATGGGAGAAAGTGTTGGCACAGACTAAGCAAACACCACTAACTATCAGTCAGCATTTACTAAAGGCAGCTGCTGAGAGAGGAGCAACTTTTTCCAGGCACTCTGTCTCCAGGTTCAGGGTCAGCAAGTTGATGCCACAGGCTAAGTTCAGCCTATTACTTACCTATCCTCACAAGGCTTAAGGACAGAGAAAGCATTTTACATTTTAGAATAGTTGGGAAAATATTTTTTAAATAATGTTCTGTGAAATTTATTAAATTAAAATAAGTTAGATAAAATTAAATCAGAATAAATTAAATAAAATTCAAATTTCAGTGCCCGTAAATAGAGTTGCACTGGAACACAGCCACATCCAATCATGACATATTATCTTTGGCTGCTTTCAGACTAAAATCATAGTGATGAGTAATTGTGACAGAGATGAATGAGCTAAAAAAGCTTAAAGCATTTACTCTTTACCTTTACGGAAAAGAAATTTGCCTATAGCTTATATAGAGGGTGCCACTGAACTGATGAGAATGAGTTCAGGCTAGCTTTTTCTGAACTTTCTCCTTTCACCTTCTGACTGTATGTGGAGGCTTCTAAGACACTGATTAGCAGTTGGAGCACATGAAAAAAGGAGTCTTGAATCACTGTATGGAGAAATCTCACCCTCTTAATCCCACTGAATAAAGATACTTCTATTAGCAGCTAATCAAGAAAGATGAATGGTCATTAAGCTCCTGAAATTTCGTGATTACTGGTTACAGCAGTAAAGATTCAAAAAACTAAGATAGACTGCTAAATTTTTTTTGTATGTGTGTGTGTGCACTCACAATTTATTTTTTTTATTTTTGGGTTTTTTTAAATTTTGTTGTTTTTATTTTTTTATAGCTTCCATTTTATTTTATTTTACTTTACAGTACTCTATTGGTTTTGGCATACATTGACATGAATCTGCCATGGGTGTGCAAGTGCCAAAGAATTTCTGATTAGTCTTGAACATCCTACTCATCTGGTTCTACTGTTTCCACCAAGTTCCTGTCTTACCATTCCTCCATTCTCTCATAAAGTTTCTTCAATTTTACAATATTTTAAACTCCTGATATACTGTGGATTATTGACATAAATAAAGTCACTTAGAGGGTGCAGGATGTGACTAATAGCACACAGGCACCTTAGTGGGCAAAGGACTAGTCAGAGAGATACTGCACTGGCTCTTAATTACAAAAAAATATTACTGTGTTGAAGCAGATACTGCTGCGTGTGGTGGATAAGTCCCTTTAGGCTTTTAAAGAAACTTTTTGATTACCAGGGTCAGGTTCCTTTCTTTGGAACCTTTCTGACAATGTGGTTGCCCACTGAGCAGGTGTATGTAATTGGTAACCTTGGAAAGTCAATCCCATGTGCTTACTATGCAACTATACAAATTAAGCTTCTTAAGAATACTGTTTGACCAAAATTTGTTCTGACCTCAGATGTGCCTATAATATTCATTCATACTTTATCTATTCAGTAAGTATACATTGACTTCTTAGTTGATGGTTGGATTCTTTTCAAGGTATTGAGATATTTTTGTTCAGTCACTCAGTATGTTTGACTATTTGCAACTCCATGGACTACAGCACAGCAGCACAGCAGGCTTCCCTGTCTTTCGCTATCTCCCAGAGTTTGCTCAAACTCATGTTCATTGAGCTGCCATCCAACTGTCCCATCTTCTGTCGCCCCTTCTCCTCCTGCTCTCAATCTTTTCCAGCATCAGGGTCTTTTACAGTGAGCTGGCTCTTTGCATCAGATGGTCAAAATATTGGAGCTTCAGTTTCAGTATCAGTCCTTCCAATGAATATTCAGGGTTGATTTTCTTTAGAATTCACTGGTTTGCTCTCTTTGCTGTCCAAGGGACTCTCAAAAGTCTTCTCCAGCACCACAATCTGAAAGAATCAATTCTTCAGAATGCTTTATGGTCCATCTCTCCCATCTCTACATAACCACTGGAAAAACTATCACTCTGACTAAATAGACCTTTGCTTTTTAATATACTGTCTATGTTGGACATAGCTATTCTTCCAAGGAGCAAGCATCTTTTAATTTCATGTCTGCAGTCACCATCTGCAGTGATTTTGGAGCCCAAGAAAATAAAATCTGTCACTGTTTCCATTGTTTACTTGTCTATTTGCCATGGAATGATGGGACCAGATGCCATGATCTTAGTTTTTTGAATGTTGAATTTTAAGTCAGCTTTTTTTCTCTCCTCCTTCACATTCATCAAGAGGCTTTTTAGTTCTTCACTTTCTGCCATAAGGGCGGTGTCATCTGCATATCTGATGTTATTAATATTTCTTCCAGCAATTTTGATTCCAGCTTGTGCTTCATCTAGTCCAGCATTTTGCATGATGTACTCTGCATAGAAGTTAAACAAGCAGGGTGACAATATACAGCCTTGATATACTCCTTTCCCGATTTGTAACCAGTCTTGCTTTTTAGTTCTTCACTTTCTGCCATAAGGGCGGTGTCATCTGCATATCTGATGTTATTAATATTTCTTCCAGCAATTTTGATTCCAGCTTGTGCTTCATCTAGTCCAGCATTTTGCATGATGTACTCTGCATAGAAGTTAAACAAGCAGGGTGACAATATACAGCCTTGATATACTCCTTTCCCGATTTGTAACCAGTCTGTTGTTCCATGTCTCATTCTAAGTGTTACTTCTTGATCTACATACAGGTTCTCAGGAGAGATATTGAGATATAAAGACACACAAAGCAGGCCCCATCTGCCCCTCAGGGAGTATGCTAAGTCACTTCAGTAGTGTTTGACACTGTGCAACCCCATAGACAGCAGCCCACCAGGCTCCCCTGTCCCTGGTACTCTCCAGGCAAGAACACTGGAGTGGGTTGCCATTTCCTTCTCCAATGCATGAAAGTGAAAAGTGAAAGTGAAGCCTCTCAGTCGTGTCCAACTGTCAGCGACCCCATGGACTGCAGCCTTCCAGGCTCCTCCTTCCATGGGATTTTCCAGGCAACAGTACTGGGGTGGGATGCCATTGCCTTCTCTGCAGGGAGTATAGTCTGGTGTATTTTCAGGAGAAATGTGTGGAAGGGAAGCAAAAGAGCAAAATCCTGTCAGAGCAAGCATCTCAGAATCAGACACTTTACCTGGTCCTTCTCTTTCAGAGTCTGAAATAGCTTTCAAATATGGGGAAGACGTAGATGCTCCCCATACCAAAAGCATCCCTGCCATAGTGGTGACTGTCATAGCCAACACGGCTATGTGATACAAGAAAACAAAACCGAGAGTCATTCTCTTGTTGGATTTATAAATACCATAAAGAACCTTATGTTGCACAGAAGAAAAGTATCTATCTCAGCTTGGGGTAGGGTGGATATGATTTAAGAAGAAAATTATGTCTGATCTTGGCTATAAACTCAGAGTTTACCAGAAGAGGAGGGAAAAGTTTCTAGACAAAGAGATAAACATTTTTAATGGCTTGTTTTGTGTTTTGGGAGTGAAATTACAAGACAGGAAGACATGAGAGACCACCCTCAAAATGTAAGCTCTGATCGGACAATGAAATTTGGTAGATGATGGGTTTTGAACGATGAGAGTGTGTTCAGACCTGTTTTAGGTAAATCAGCTGGACTTCTGTATATTGTTTGGAGACTAAATGTCAAGATATGAGACTAGACTCAGAAGACCAGACTGGAAGCTATTCCGATAATCTAAGGAAAAGTGAGTGCCTGACACAAATCAGTATTGGCAGAAATAGTGAGGGATGAATGAATCTTTTATTTAGAATCAGCAATGGCTAGCGTCAAGCAGATTAAGAAGAAAAGAAGGGAGGAAAGACTCCTATGTTTTTTTGCTGAAGTTTCAGTGTACAGGGCAGGACACCAGCAAGTACCACCAGAGGAGACACAGATGGTGGTGTGTCAGCCTGGGCTCCTCTGTGCTATTTCTTTGTGGAAAAAAAAATGTAATCCCAGGAATTGGGAAAGACAAAAGGGAAAAATAATGTAGAATTTACAAGAGGAAGTGCTCTCCTGTAAGGAACTGCCTGACCATAGATAGGACTGAGAGCTCAGTCTCACTGGACTCCTCTAGAGGCAGCATAAACGACTGCCTCTCAGGAGGAAGGGAAACCCTGCTGAACAGCAGCTAAGGCTGGGTGGAGAGACCTAACTCTCTAGAAATGCTGAAGCTCAGAGGATATGAAGGGTTATGTTTAAGATTCTGATATAAATAGTTACACACAAACATATTTTGAATATGTATAATAGATTTGAACTTCTTTTTTTAATTTTGGAGTATAGTTTACTAACATTATTGTGTTAGTTTCAAGTGTACAGTAAAGTGATTCAGTTATACATATACATGTCTTCACTCTTTTTCAATTTTTTTTTCCCATTTAGGTTATTACAAGCAGAGAACTCTGTTAACACTCTGTAGATTTGGACTTAGGTGGGAATAAGCCTCTGGTTAGATATGTACAGCAGATAGATTTATATTAGGGAGTCTTAAAATAATGATATAAATTAAAAATATGTTTGGGAATGTTAGATATAAAAATAGCAGCTAAAACTATGAAAGTGAACAAAGACATCCAAGGACTATTTGCAGAGTGAGAAGATCAGGGGACCAATTGCAAACACCTGAGCATCATTTACTTCTTACAGCTGTCAGTCCATAAAGCACATAGAAAACACAGCTTTTGGAGGGTCTGCAACTCTGTTCACATATCTTCTTGTAGCAGAGTTTCAAATACAAGTGACTCTAATGTTCTTCAAAGGTGTTATGTCTATCTGGAATGCTTTGTCATTTATCTGTCTCATTTGAGAACACATCAGTTCACTCATTCAATTATTCAAAAATTTGCAGAAGAGCCTATGCTAAGTGTTTGGGACTCAAGGCTGAACTTCCCAGGTTTGGATCCTGAGTGCATGGAATATTCGGTAAGGTTGCTTCATACGAACAACTGAGACTCCAAGAGTTCACTATTAGGCACGTTATGAAAATATGGTAATCTCTGAAGTCTATTATTAAGCATGAGATATACTTCTGACTATGGAGGGAAATCAAGATATCTTGTTCCTTTTAAATAAAAATGATGTCATGATGTCCACTCTAAAGATGAGGTTGGCGTTTGTAGAGGTATGTACATCACTGATGCATAAATGCTCCTGGTCTTATTGTCTCCTGACATCCAAGAATGGCCAGACCCTTCACATAGATCTACTGCTGATTTTGCATGTTTTGATTGAAACTTCCAAAGACAATCCACTTGTTGCATCTGTGCTCTCTATTTTTTGTGATGAGTATCAGTTCATTTTAGTCACTAGGTCACATGCAACTACTTGCGACTCCATCGACTGCAGCATACCAGGCTTCCCTGTCTATCACCAGCTCCCAGAGCTTGGTCAAATGCATGTCCATATAAGTTGGTGATGCCATCCAACCATCCTATACTTTGTTGTCCACTTCTACTTCCATCTTCAATATTTCTCAACATCAGGGTCTTTTCTAATCAGTGAGTTCCTCCCATAAGGTGGCCAAAGTATTAGAACTTCAGTTTCAGTGTCAGTCCTTCCAATGAATATTCAGGAATAATTTCCTTTAGGATTGACTGGTTTGATCTCCTTGCAGTCCAAGAGACTCTCAAGAGTCTTTTCTAACACCACAGTTCTAAACTATCAATTCTTCAGTGCTCAGCTTTCTTCGCAGTCCAATTCTCATATCCATTCATTACTGCAGGAAAACCATAGCAATTTGACCAGACAGACCTCTGTTGGCAAAGTAATGTCTCTGTTTTTTTAATATGCTGTCTAGGTTGGTTATAACTTTTCTTCCAAGGGGCAAGAGTCTTTTAATTTCATGGCTGCAGTCACCATTGCAGTGATTTTGAAGAAAGTGAAGTGAAGTGAAGTTGCTCAGTCGTGTCCGACTCTTTGCAACCCCATGGACTGTAGCCTAGCAGGCTCCCCTGTTCATGGGATTTTCCAGGCAATAGTACTGGAGTGGGTTGCCATTACCTTCTCCAGTGGATCTTCCCGACCCAGGGATAGAACCCGGGTCTTCCACATTGTATACAGACGCTTTACCATCTGAGCCACTCGAAAGTCAAGTTGCCACTGTTTCCAATGTTTCCCCATCTATTTGCCATAAAGTGATGGGACTGGATGCCATAATCTTAGTTTTTTGAATGTTGAGTTTTAAGCCAGCTTTTTCACTCTCCTCTTTCACTTTCATCAAGAGGCTCTTTAGTTCTTCTTCACTTTCTGCCATAAACGTGGAGTCATCTGTTTATCTGGGGTTATTTATATTTCTCCCAACAATCTTGATTCCAGCTTATGCTTCATCCAGCCTGGCATTTCGCATAATGAAGTCCGCATATAAGTTAAATAAGCAGGGTGACAATATATAGCCTTGATGTATTCCTTTCCTCATTTGCAACCAGTCTGTTGTTCCATATCCGGTTCTAACTGTTGCTTCTTGACCTGAATACAGATTTCTCAGGAGGCAGGTTAAGTGGTCTGGTATTCCCATTACTTGAAGAATTTCCCACAGTTCATTGTGATCCACACAGTCAAAGTCTTTGGTATAGTCAATAAAAAAGAAGTAGATGTTTTTCTGGAACTCTCTTGCTTTTTCAATGATCCAGCAGATGTTGGCAATTTGATCTCTTGTTCCTCTGCCTTTCTGGCTTGGAGAATTTTGAGCATTATTTTGCTAGTGTGTGAGATGAGTGCAATCATGCGGTAGTTTAAACATTCTTTGTCATTGCCTTTCTTTGGGATTGGAATGAAAACTGACCTTTTCAAGTCCTGTGGCCACTGCTGAGTTTTTCAAATTTGCTGGCATATTGAATGTAGCACTTTAACAGCATCATCTTTTAAGATTTTGAAATAGTTCAACTGGAATTTCATCACCTCCACTAGCTTTGTTCATAGCATTTTTTGCTTGCACAAGTTTTTGTTTTATCCCTCCAAGCATCTCTGGGGGATACGGAGTTTGATTCTAAGGGCAATTTTGCCCCTCCTACCATCTTGCAGAGGCTTCTTCTTTTCCCTTGAATGTGGAGTAACTTTTTTATAGTGGAATTAAACATTTTCCTGTCAATGGTTGTTCAGCAGCAAGTTGTAGTTTTGGAATTCTTACAGAAGATGAATGCATGTCCTTCTATTCCACTATTCTGTGAAATCTATGTGATGAGCATACTGAGATATAAGTTAACTTTATTCATTACATTAGTTAGTAAGAATATACAGCATTCAATGCTTTTAATTACACTATATTTTATTTCACATTTATTTTCACATTTCAGAATGCAATGTTTAAAATTAATATAATGTTAATATTTTATAAATATATATGTATAAAATCATAACTCATGAACATAGTTATCAACTTCTGAATGACACATGTATTATTTTATGACAGATATTGGATAATTGTCCATCTTAATAGTCGTTTTTTAGCTGTCATTGGAAGAGTAGCTAAAGCGATTAACTTAAAGTAAACAGAGTGAAATAAAACAAACTTTCAATGTTACTTTCTGTATATATAATTTTAATATCTAGTAAACCACTGAGATTTGACACTTTTTTTTAATATACATTTATTTCTTTTAATTGGAAGTTGACTACCTTTCTTCCATGTCCTGGCTATTATAAACAGTGCTGCAATGAACACTGGGGTACACGTGTCTCTTTCAATTCTCCTCTAAAATATGTCAGAAATCCAGAGGGTTCTTGCAGGATGTTTATCCTAATCTGTCTCCAAACTTCATCCTCGAGACCTAACTATATAATAGATAGTGTTCAGTGTGCATCTAGGCTCTGGGAACAGTGTGAACTAAATGAAGTTCCTGTCATCAAATAACTGATATTCTGGTAGAGAAAGTGAGCAATGGACTGATAAATGAATAATTATATATATGGCCCAACTGTTAGAGATAAGTAATATATAAAAGGTAAAATAAGGAATCAGAGAATATTGATACTTCTCTCACTTAAGTAACTAGTTTAGTTAGACTGGGAAAGAAAGGCATCTCCATAGGAGTGATGATTGAGAAAACACATGACCAAATGGAGGACCTAGCCAGAAAAATATTTGGGGGGTTATATTTCAGACAAAGAACCTGCTAGCACAAAAAGCCTTAAGTGAGAGTGAGGCTGATGTATACAAGTAATACTCCATTAAGAAGAACTGGACAAGGACATATGAGGTAAGACATTAGGTAAAAAAGATTCCTGTGTAATTGATAGTCCATATTAGAAACTTCACATTTCCATTTCAGTGTGGCTGGGAAATAATAAAGTTTAGAGCAGCAAAAAGACATGATATGATGCATTTATTAAATATATGTGATTTTGGCTATTGTGTGGTAAACATATTCTGAGGGATGCAAGAGAAATTAGGGAAAAAATTTTGGTAACCGTGAAGATGGTGAGAAATGATTGGATTTTTTATTTTTTGTGTAGAAGCAATAGACTTGTTGATGGATTAAATTGCAGTGGAACAGATTGAAAGAAACTTTTCACTAGTTCAGGCATAATGTGATAGTGTCTAACCCTAGAGAGGTGCTCCAGTTAGTGTTAGTAACAAATCACCCCAAGACCCACTAATGTGAAACAATTATTTATTATGATTATGAATTTCACGAGCCAGAAATTCCAACAGAACACAAAATTATTAACTTGTTCCTCCTCACAATGTTTAGAAAGAACTTCAGCTTGAAGACTTGAAGCCTGGCATCTGGAGTCAGAGAATGATTCTAAATTGATTGAAGTCAATTTCTTTATATTGAAATTAATGATTATTGAAAATATAAAATGATTTACCTTTTTCTTCACCTTGCTTCAGGTGGACTTCAAGTTAGATTTTGTGAGAATACAAAAGATTTCCTCTAATTTGGAAGCATCAGACTTGGAAAAGACAGCTTATTGCAAAATTGCTCTTGAGCATCTGTGTTGAACCCTGTTTCAAAATCTTTGCAGCTAAGCATGTATTAGTTTATTACCCTCAGAGTAATTAATGTCCACATGTATATATAAACAATTTCAAGTTATCTGTCTATGGGTTAATTGAGAAAAACTGACTGAGGCTATTAGATATGATGTATTTATTTCATATTGCACACTAATGATTTTAGAAGTACATGTTTGTTGCCAACCAAGATATCAAGATAGAAACATGTTTCTTAATGTCTCCACTGCACTGTCATATACAGTCACAGTCAATCCATTCTTCCATCACTTGCCCTTTCATGCGGTTAACAATCTCTATCAACTGTATCTCCTAGATATATCTCAAAAATTTCCCTCCATTCCATATTTAGGGACAGTACCTTGAATCCTTAGATCAGGATTATAGTGCAAAGTCCTCCAAAATTCTGTATTGGCCCCTAGAATTTCTCTTTCTTGTATATCACAATATACAAGAATTAGAGTAACCAATCTAAACTGAAAATCATGCCATATATACACAGTGATTAATGAGGAAATCTAACATATATATATATATATATATGATGGTAAATTATGCCTTTTATAATCTATCCATGAATGAGATACTGACGAGATGTTACACTAATACAAATAGAATTCCTATTTTAATTGAGAGAATTTTGTGTCCTTTAAGCTACCATGGTTAAACTTGAAAATTTAAATTAACTTTTCTTAGTGCTTTACCAGTGAATGATAGTTGAGTTAATCTTGCATATATGTTAAAAAAAACTTCTATTATTCTTCAACACAAATACTTGTGTAACCTGATTTGGGCTTTTAACTTACAGATTTTGTTAAGTATTCATAATCCATAAATAATATATTTAACTGAAATAATTCAATATTTCAAGATTTTTTTAACATGCTTTAAAACATATGAGACTTCGATCTTGACTTCTGTATTTGGCTCTCACGTTGACAGTCCTTTCTCACGCTTTAATAATATACATCTTGTTACTTACCTTTGGGATTATTTTGAACTGCCACTGTTTCTGAGATTCTTTATTTTTAAAAGATGTCAAAAGTCAGAGAGTTTATATAATTATTCAGAGCCTTCTGGTTAGAGATTAACTGAGCATAGCAATGGCAAAGCCAATTAAAAGATTCAGGAAACACTTATGCTATTTCTGTTTTTATTTTTGAATTTTAAGTCAGAATGCTTTATATAATTCCATAGCAGTAATGTATATTGTCCTTCATGAGACCTTGACTGGAAAAGTTAATAAAAACATTCCTATCTACAACCGATTTACTTGCTGCAGAAAGACAGATATTCTTACCAACAAAAGAAACATTCATTTCCAAAAACTATATATAAATATTTTACACAGTTACCTAGTTTTCTCAAAGTTTGAATTGATTATAAATAGTTTATGTGCTTTTTCTGTATCAGAAACCTGCAGAATTCTTTAATGAAACCTAGATTAAACCTCTGTCCAGAAACCTAACTTGATACACAGTACAGCAGTGCCCTCTAGAGCCCGATAGTATTACAAATCAACCTTTTCCAGCAGCTTTGATTAGGACTTCAGAAGCAGCGATTAATGTTCTCAAGCATAATGCAATGATAACCAGAGAACTTATTCAGAGTTCAAGGGATTTGATTTTATTTAAAATGTCTTTCCATTGTTCTATTGTACAGTATTGTGTTATGAGCATACATAGTCTTCCTTAAAATATACGAAATGAAGTGAAAACTCTTTCATCTGTGTCTAACTCTTTGTGACGCCATGGACTGTAGCCTACCGGGCTCCTCCATCCATGGGATCTTCCAGTCAAGAGTACTGGAGTGGGTTGCCATTTCCATCTCCAGAGGATCTTCCTGACCCAGGGATCGAACCCGGGTCTCCCGCATTGCAGGCAGATGCTTTATTGTCTGAGCCAGAAGTAAGAAAAATTCATATTTTTCTTCATTCTCATTAATGAAGTCACACAGTTACAAGGTTGACTTGAATGGTGTTAAAAGGCACTATTATATTTTTATGCTATATTAAAAATGTCTTGTATATAGTCTGTTCCTGAAGTCATAAGTATAAGAGAAATTTTAAGCTGGAAAATATTCCTGAAATCAAGCAAATGTGCTCACTTTTTCATCTGAATAAGGATAAGTCACCTGCCTGCAGTTACAGAATCTTGGTCACAACAATTCAAAGCAGGATATTTGTGCATGGGATAATTACTAATTTAAAATGTTGATACCAATCTTGCACTTGATAATACAGTCATTTATATCAATGATCATATATATCTTCTTAATTTCTTGGAGTTTTTTCATTATTTAAGAATAAGCCCTGGAGGCTTCTCTTCTCTTCACATCTTTTGGGTAGACCTACCCTCATGTATCAAGGATGTATTTTCCTTCACTTTCTAAATAAAACTGAGCAGTAACATGGAGCTGTAACACTTCAAATTTTTGTTGTGGTGAGACAGAACCAAGGAAATCATAAATTTCCCCAACATATATGGTGCCATGACTCAGATTTAACCTGGCTGAAACAACTTCTGCTCAGCCCGCATGAGGTGGAGGCCAAGCACAGCAGAAGCCCAACTCAGTGAAAGTGCTTATGTTGGAAGTTGAGCACAAAGAAAACCCAGTGCAGTGGAAGTGAAAAGTAGCCCAGCATGCTGGAAACCTGGACAGCAGAAACAAACTCAGCAGAAAGCTCACGCGGCTCAGTCTCAGATTCCAGAAGACCTTCGGCGAAGAAAATGATCAGCTGACTGCAAAATTCATATGGAAATTCAAAGACATAGTATGTCCCAA
Organism: Oreotragus oreotragus; assembly: GCA_006410675.1. Classification (NCBI taxonomy): domain Eukaryota; kingdom Metazoa; phylum Chordata; class Mammalia; order Artiodactyla; family Bovidae; genus Oreotragus; species Oreotragus oreotragus. Next base: position 20,472 of record SJYX01001808.1, on the reverse strand, counting down.
ACAACTCTGAAAAGTAAAGTTGAAGAACTCATTCCACCTGATATCAAGACTATAAAGCTGCTGTAAGTCATGCCTGACTCTTTTTTACCCCATGGACTCCAGCCCACCAGTCTCCTCTGTCCATGGGATTTTCCAGGGAAGAACACTACAGCAATTTTCCATTTCCTTCACCAGGGGATCTTCCCAACCCAAGAATAGAACCCAGGTCTCCTGCAGTGCAGACAGATTCTTTACCAACTGAGCTACCAGGGAAGCCCATGCCCTTCCCTTAAAACTTCCTTAATTTTGCTGTCAGGGAGACACTGCTTTGGGGAAGAACCCCAGTGTTCTCCTTTCTTGCTGCAAGTCATAATAAAATTTTCCTTCTCCCACACTTTGGATTGATTGAATCTATTGGCTTAACACCTAAAAAGAGGCAAGCCCAGTTTTCAGGCATGCAAAACTTCTATGACTGGGGATGGAACCTGTGCCCCTTGCATTGGAAGTTCCGAGTCTTAACCACTGAACCATGCAGGGACATTTCAGTGAGCCTGCCATGCTCCTTTGTCAACGGGATTTCTCAGGCAAGTATACTGGAGTGACACAGAGAAGACCGCACTAGAAGGTAGCAGGAGGCAGCCATTAGCAAGTCAAGGAGACACCTCAGAAGATGCCAGAAATTCATATTCCTGAATTTTGAAGTTTTTGCTTCTAAAACTAGGAAATATTATATGCCTGTTTGTATCAAGAAGTTGGAAATAGAGTTGTTCCACAGTGAATAGGCCTTCAGTCTCCACCTGCATTTCCTGTCTGTGCTGAGACTGTGAAATATCCTGCTCTGAGCCTCAGTTACAGACTCTCCAAATGATACAAATCTGGACAGATCACTTTGTAATCCCTAGAGATCTTCTTATGTACACCTCTGTTTCATATATGAGGACTGCATCCCAGAGACACTAACAACTGGATCCATGGTCACAGAGAACAGGGAAAGCAAGGCTAGACCACATCCTGAGAGATCAAGCCCTGAGCCTTTGGAGTGGGAGCACTGACTCCAAGACCCTAGACTACTAGAGAATTAACCCTAGGGAGTATCAAATAGTGAGAACTCACACAAAGGAAACCACTTGACTACAAGACTCAGCATTGCCCAACCACCAGTGGCATCCTGTGCAGGATGCCTCATCCAAACAAAGAAACAAACAAAAAAATTACAAGCTCAATCTTCAGCAGACAGGATGCCACCTTGCTCAACCTTGCATATCAGAGGAAAGCAAACAAAATCTCAGCACAAATATCAATCTATATGAAGCTTACAAAAAACACTGGACCAGCCTTAGGAGGGCAGAAACCTAAAGGAAGAAAGAATTCAACCTTGAAGCCTGGGAAAAGGAGACCTCAAACACAATAAGTTAAAACATAATGAAAAGGCAGAGAAATATTAAACAATTGAAGAAACAAGCTAGAAACAGGAGTTCAAATACATGAAGAGGAAATAAGCAAATTACCTAAAAAAGAATTCAGAAAAAATATAGCAAAAAATGATTAAAAACTTTGAAAGCAAAATGGAAAAAATGCAAGAATCAATCAACAAAGACCTAGAAGAATTAAAGAATAAACATACAGAGATGAGTAACACAATTACTGAAATTTATCTTGAGAAAGAATAATGGAACTGGAGGAATCAACTTACCTGACTTCAGGCTCTACTACAAAGCCACAGTCATCAAGACAGTATGGTACTGGCACAAAGACAGAAATATAGATCAATGGAACAAAATAGAAAGCCCAGAGATAAATTCACACACATATGGACACCTTATCTTTGACAAAGGAGGCAAGAATATACAATGGAGTAAAGACAATCTCTTTAACAAGTGGTGCTGGGAAAACTGGTCAACCACTTGTAAAAGAATGAAACTAGATCACTTTCTAACACCACACACAAAAATAAACTCAAAATGGATTAAAGATCTAAA
>SJYX01001808.1:0-15419 GCA_006410675.1 Oreotragus oreotragus | reverse complement strand
AAAAAAAAAAAAAACTTCCCTACAAGGAATCAGTAGCAAATTATCTGAAGGTGAAGAACGAATCAATGAGCTGGAAGATAAAATGGTGGAAATAACTTCTGAAGAGCAGAATAAAGTAAAAAGAATTAAAAGAACTGAGGATAGTCTCAGAGACCTGTGGGACAATTTCAAATGCACCAACATTTGAATTATAGGGGTCCCAGAAGAAAAAGAAAGGATATGAGAAAAAAATTTTAAGAGATTATAGTTAAATATTTCCCCAACATGGAAAAGGATATAGTCAATCAAGTCCAAGAGGCACAAAAAGTCCCATACAGGATAAACCCAGGAAAAACATGCCAAGACACATACTAATCAAACTAACAAACACTAAACATAAAGAAAGAATATTAAGAGCAACAAGGGAGAAGCAACAAGTAAGATACAAGGGAAACCCCATATGCTTAACAGCTGATCTTTCAGCAGAAATTCTGCAGGCCAGAAGGGAATGGCAGGATACATTTAAAGTACTGAAAGGAAAATCTACCACCAAGATTACAGCTTTCCAAGACTAAAACCAAGAGAAAATAGAAATTATCAACAATCCAATTATAAGCACTGAAATTGAAGCTGTGATTTTAAAAATCTCTCCAAAAAACAAAAGCCCATGACCAGATGGCTTCACAGGAGAATTCTATCAAACATCAAGAGAAGAGCTCATGCCTATTCACCTAAAACACTTTCAAAAAATTGCAGAGGAAGGAACACTACCAAACTCATTCTATGCAACCACCATCACCCTAATACAAAAACCAGACAAAGACAACACAAAACAAGAAAACTACAGGCCAATATCACTGATGAACACAGATGCAAAAATCCTCAACAAAATTTTAGGAAACAGAATTCACTGTCACATCAAAAAGCTCATACACCATGATCAAGTTGAGTTTATTCCAGGAATGCTAGGATTCTTCAATATATACAAATAAATCAATGTGATATACCATATTAACTAACTGAAAGATGAAAACCATATGATAATCTCAATAGATGCAGAAAAAGCCAACATAGTAAAGGCAATATATGATAAGCTCTCAGAAAACATTGTTCTCAATGGTTAAAAACTGAAAGCATTCCCCCTAAAATCATGAACAAGACAAGGGTGTCTACTTTGGCCACTATTATTCAACATAGTTCGGGAAGTCCTACTACAGCAATAAGAGAAGAAAAAATAAATAAAAGGAATCCAGATAGGAAAAGAATAAGTAAGGCTCTCACTGCAGATGACATGATACTGTATAAAGAAAACCCTAAAGATAGTATCAGAAAATAACTAGAGCTAATCAGTGAATTTAGAAAAATTGCAGGATACAAAATGGAATCACTTGTATTTTTATATAATAACAAAAAAAAAATCAGAAGGATAAATTAAGGAATCAATCCCATTCACCACTGCAACAGAATGAATTAAATATCTAGAAATAAACTTACCTAAGGAGACAAAAGAACTCTACACAGAAAATTATAATTCACTGAAGAAAGAAATCAAAGACAACATAAACAGGTGGAGAGATATTCCATGTTCCTGAGTAGGAAGGATCAATATTGTGAAAATAACTATACTACCAAATGCAGTCTACAAATTCAATGTGATCCCTATCAGATTACCAATGGTATTTTTCACAGCACTAGAACAAAAAATTTCACATGGATTCATATGGAAACACAAAAGACCCCAAATATCCAAAGCAGTCTTGAGAAAGAATAATGAACCTGGAGGAATCAACCTTCCTGTCTTCAGATTATACTACAAAGCTACAGTCATCAAGACAGTATGGTGCTGGCACAAAAACAGAAATATAAACCAATGGAGCAAGATAGAAAGCCCAGAAATAAACCCATGCACCTATTGGTATCTTATTTTTGACAAAGAAGGCAAGAATATACAATGGGGCAAAGACAGCCTCCTTAATAAATGATGCTGGGAAAACTGGACAGCCACATGTAAAAAAAATGAAATTAGAACACTTCCTAACACCATACACAAAGATAAACTCAAAATGGATTAAAGACTTAAGTGTAAGACAAGAAACTAGAAAACTCTTAGAGGAAAACATAGGCAGAACACTCAATAACATAAATCAGCACAAGATCCTCTATGACCCACCTCCTAGAGTAATGGAAATAAAAACAAAAGTAAACAAGTGGGACCTGATTAAACTTAAAAGCTTTTGCACAGCAAAGGGAACTTTAAGCAAGATGAAAAGACAACCCTCAGAATGGGAGAAAATAACAGCAAATGAAGCAGCTGACAAAAGATTAATTTCCAAAATATGCAAGCAGTTCATACAACTCAACCCCAGAAAAACAAACAACCCAATAAAAAAGTGGAGAAAAGATCTGAAACAGACATTTCTCCAAAGAAGACATACAGATGGCTAACAATCACATGAATTGATGCTCAACATCACTTATTATCAGAGAAATGTAAATCAAAACCACAATGAGATATCACCTCACACCAGTCAGAATGTCCATCATCAAAAAGTCTACAAGCAATAAATGCTGGAGAGAGTGTGGGGAAAAGGGAATATTCTTGCACTTTTGGTGGGAATATAAATTGATACAGTCACTATGGAAGATGGTATGGAGATTCCTCAAAAAGCCAGGAATAAAGCCAAAATATGCTCCAGCAATCCCATTCATAGGCATATATCCTGAGGAAGCCAAAATTGAAAAAGATACATGTATCCCATTGTTCATTGCAGCACTATTTACAATACCTAGAACATGGAAGCACCCTAGATGTCCAATGACAGATGAATGGATAAAGAATTGTGGTACATATACACAATGGAACATTACTCAGCCATAAAAAGGAACACATTTGAGTCAGTTCTGATAAGCTGGGTGAACCTCGAACCTATTACACAGAGTGAAGTAAGTCAGAAAGAGGAAGATAAATGTCATAGCCTAACACACACATAAAGAAAGCTGAGCACCAAAGAATTGATATTTTTGAACTGTAGTGTTGGAGAAGACTCTTGAGAGTCCCTTGAACTGCAAGGAGATCCAATCAGTTAATCGTAAAGGAAATCAGCCCTGAATATTCATTGGACAGACTGATGCTGAAGCTGAAACTCCAAAACTTTGGCCACCTGGTGAGAACTGACCCATTTGAAAAGACCCTGATGCTGGAAAAGATTGAAGGTGGGAGGAGAAGACGACGACAAAGGATAAGATGGTTGGATGCCATCACTGACTCAATGGACATGAGTTTGAGTAAACTCCAGGAGTTGGTGATGGACAGAAAGGCTTGGCATGCTGCAGTCTATGGGATCTCAGACACGATCACAACTGAGCAACTGAACTGAACTGAATGCACATATACGGAATCTAGAAAAATGGTACTATAGAATTTATTTATAGGGCAGCAATAGAGAAACAGACATAGAGAATAGATTTATGGACATGGGGAGAGGGGAGGAGAGAGTGAGATATATGGAAAGAGTATCATGGAAACTTACATNCAAGGCTGTCTCTTATACACATCTCTGAATGCACATATACGGAATCTAGAAAAATGGTACTATAGAATTTATTTATAGGGCAGCAATAGAGAAACAGACATAGAGAATAGATTTATGGACATGGGGAGAGGGGAGGAGAGAGTGAGATATATGGAAAGAGTATCATGGAAACTTACATTACTACATGTAAAATGGATAGCCAACATGAATTTGGTGACTATCTCAGGAAGCTCAAATAGGGGCTCTGTATCAACCTAGAGAAGCGGGGTGGGAAGGGAGATGGGAGGGAGATTCAAAATGGAGGGGATATATGTATACCTATATACCTATGGCTTATTCATCTTGAGGTTTGACAGAAAATAACAATATTCTGTAAAGTAATTATACTTTAATAAAAAATGAATTAAAAAAAGAAAGAATAAGCCCTTACAAAATTCCTACCAACAGTTTCATCATTTAGAATAAAATGCAATTCACAATTGAAAGAGAAACAGTTTGATTAGTATAACATCTGGAAGATAGAAGAATGTCATAACTGGGGGAAATTTTGTAGCCCTTTTCTTTGTCTTTATACTGCAGTCTCTAGTGGATCATGCTCTAGTTTATAGCGTCCAAAAGAAATAAAAAATCAAAACAAGTATGTGATAAAATCCAGATGCAAATAGCTTCATTATTAATTTGATAAAGTTGTAAAATATGAAGTATATTTGAAATATGTAAGTCTTCAGATCTAGCTATAGGAATACAAGCCACTTTGATTATAGAGAAAGCAAGAAAGAAAAAAAGAAAGTCAAGGAAACAGAAAAGATAAACGATGAAAAAGATCGATGTTTTTGAACTGTGGTGTTGAAGAAGACTCTTGAGAGTCCCTTGGACTGCAAGGAGATCCAACCAGTCCACTCTGAAGGAGATCAACCCTGGGATTTCTTTGGAAGGAATGATGCTAAAGCTGAAACTCCAGTACTTTGGCCACCTCATGCGAAGAGATGACTCACTGGAAAAGACTCTGATGCTGGGAGGGATTGGGGGCAGGAGGAGAAGGGGACGACCGAGGATGAGATGGCTGGATGGCATCATGGATTCGATGGACGTGAGTCTGAGTGAACTCTGGGAGATGGTGATGGATAGGGAGGCCTGGCGTGCTGTGATTCATGGGGTTGCAAACAGTCGGACACAACTGAGTGACTGAACTGAACTGATCACATCTTTAGGGCTACCCAGATGGTGCTAATGGTAAAAAACCCACCTGCCAAGGCAACAGATGTAAGAGACACAGGTTCTATCCCTGGGGTGGGAAGATTCCCTGGAGGCGGGCATGCCAACTCCCTCCAGTATTCTTGCCTGGAGAATCCCCCAGACAGAGGGGCCTGGTGGGCTACAGTCCAAGGGGTCAAAGATCAGACTTGGCTGGAGTGACTTAGCCCTGACACAGGCACCATGTCTCTAAGCTATGTCTCTCACTTTTGCTAAAGTTAGTGTCTTAAAAAATAAACAGAGACGGGAAGAGGGATCAACATGGAAGAGTAGGAGGACCCTAAACTCACTCCCCCTCAGAGAGACATCAAAATTACAACTTCAGATACAACCGGCATTGCTGAGAACCATATGCGGACTAGGAGAACAGTTCTTACACACACAAGGCTGTAAAGAAAGATGCATAAGAGGTCTGGTAGAAGGAATAAACAACACACTCAGGACCCAAACCATTAGGGCATGTTAAAGGGGAAGGAAATGTCGCAGGCTCAAGGGTTCTCCCCAGAGAGTGAGGGATGTGAGCCACATATTAAGCACCTTAGCACTGGGGTTCAGTACTAAAACGTGAGTACCTTTAGTTGGTTGGAAGACCAGCAGGGTCTATCAGAGGGCTGGAAGAGACTGTAGCTCCACTCTTGGAGAGAGCATGCACAGGTTTGCTTGTGCAGCATCCCAGCAAGGAGGCAGCGGACTGAGACGGCCCGATGCTCTGCCGAGCCCACCCCTGCAGACCCCTCCCTCCACGCTGTCTTCCTGCTTCAGCCCGTCCTGTCCTGCACCACTTTTCACTAGCATGGAAGCCACCTTTGCCAACACGTGTGCATATACATGGAGTGAAATAAGCCAGCCTGGGCCCTGACGCTGCCTCCAGCCAGGCAGAGACTGGCGTTGCTAGAAGGTGTTCTTGTTCACTCTTAGGAAGAACGAGTTCACTCCTAACTAAGGCACACACCCCAGGAGAAGTGGAACCAGCTCAGAACCATAGTCCCAAAGCCTGGGCCCTGGCCAACCTCCCCTAAGGCAGAAACTGCTGTTGTACCAGGGAGAGGGCAAATCCCCTGAGGACCCCTGCTCCAGGACCTGAGGCCCGAGTCACTGTCAGGGCAGGAACAGACAATGAGCCCAGGAGTCCCTCCTCACACCTGGCAGAGGTCAGCAGAACACCCCAAAGGAAGGCTCAGCCCGGCATGTGTCAGACCCCAAAGGAAGGCTCAGCCCAACATGTGTCAGACCCCAAAGGAAGGCTCAGCCTGACATGTGTCAGACCCCAAAGGAAGGCTCAGCCCGAAACAAGAACAGATTGCATGGGGATGCTCCCTCCCAGGGACATGCCTATAGGATCTAGGTAGGTAACAGTTTCTCCTAATCTGTTTGTATCCCTCGCTTCTGGTTGATGAATTTTTATATTTTCTAGCCTTTTCTTTTTCTTTTTTTGCTGAAGTTCTCAGTGTGCTTGTCTTTTCTTTCTCAAATTGAGCTAGCATTATTATTACTATTGCTTGAACTATTTATCAGGTAAATATGGAAGGTCTGATGCTGAAGCTGAAACCGCAATGTTTTGCCCACCTGAGGGGAAAACTGACTCACTGGAAAAGACCTTGATGCTGGGAAAGATTGAAAGCAAGAGGACAAGGGAGCAACAGAGGATGAGGTGGTTGGATGGCATCACCAACTCAATGGACATGGGTTTGGGTGGACTCCAGGAGTTGGTGATAGACAGGGAAGCCTGGCGTGCTGCAGTCCATGGGGTTGCAAAGAGTCGGACATGACTGAGTGACTTTCAGTTTCACTTTCACATATAATAAAAAGGAATACAAGCATAATATTAAATAAAATTGTTAAACGGCAGTAAAGAGACTAAAATAAAAGAACAGAGAAGAACAACACCAACAACCAGCAAAGAGTAACAACATGTTAAGAAGTACAAACGTATCACTAATCACTCTGAATATCCATCGACTAAGTGCTCCAATCAAAACTATCAAATAGCTGCTTAGGGTAAAAATTGATGTGCTCTCTACAAAAGATTTACCTCAGAGCTAAAAACACATGCAGATTGAAAGATATTCCTTTCAAATGGGAATGACAAGAAAGCAAGCTTAGCGATACTGACATAGGAAAGTAGACTTTATGAAATCTAGAAGGATGATGCTCCTGAACCTGTTCGCAGGCCATCAGTGGAGACAAGGGCACAGAGAACAGACTTATGGACACGGTGGGTGGGAAGAGGGTGTTGCAAACTGCGTGAGTTGAATCGGAACACACACATCACCGTATGTCAAGTAGAAAGCCATTGGGGATTTGCTGGTATGACTCAAGGGGCTCAAACTTGGTATTTAATGTGGGATGGGGTAGGGGGTGGGAGGAAAATTCAAGAGGAAGGGGACATAGGTATACCTATGGGGGATTTGTGTTGACGTGTGGCAGAAACCAACACAATATTGTAAAGCAATTATCCTCCAATTAAAAATAAACATTAAAAAAATCAGTCTATAATAAAGCACCAAAACAGCATTATATAATAATAAAGGAGTTCATCCAAAAATATGCAAAATTTTTAAACATAAGTGCACCTAATTTGAGGAGCACATATTATGCAAAGCATGTGTTAGAAATATAAATGGAGAAATTGATGGTGATAAAATAATAATAGGGGATTTTAAGACTGCACTTACATTAATAAATAGATCAAACAGACAGAGAATCAATAAGAAAACAGTGTCCTTAAGTGACATATTAGGCAGAAAGGACTTAACAGATATGTATAGGACATTCCTTCCAAAACCTGCAGAATACATACTCAAGTGTTCATGAAACTTTCTCCAGAACAGATCACAAATTCACTTCAGTTCAGTCCCACAGTCATGTCCAATGCTTCAAAAACCCCATAGACTTCAGTACACCAGGCCTCCCTATTCATCACCAACTCCCAGAGCTTACTCAAACTCATGTCCATTGAGTTGGTGATGCCATCCATCCATTTCATCCTCTGTCATCTCCTTCTCCTCCTGTCTTCAATCTTTCCCAGCAACAGGGTCTTTTCAAATGAGTCAGCTCTTCACATCAGATGGCCAAAGGATTGGAGTTTCAGCTTCAGCATCAGTCCTTCCAATGAATATTCAGGACCAATTTCCCATAGGATGGACTGGTTGGATCTCTTTGCTGTCCAAGGGATTCTCAAGAATCTTCTCCAGCATGAGTTCAAAAGCATCAATTCTTCACCACTCAGTTTTCTTTATGGCCCAACTCTTACATCCATACCTGACTCCTGGAAAAGCCAAAGCTTTGAATGGATGGACCATTGTTGGCAAAGTAGTGTCTCTGCTTTTTAATATGCTGTCTATGTTGTTCATAACTTTTCTTTCAAGGGGTAAGCATCTTTTAATTTCATGGCTGCAACCACAATATGCAATGATTTTGGAGCCCCCCAAAATAAAGTCTGACACTGTTTCCCCATCTATTTCCCATGAAGTGATGGGACCAGATGCCATAATCTTCATTTTCTGAATGTTGAACTTTAAGCCAACTTTTTCACTCTCCTCTTTCACTTTCATCAAGAGACTTTTTAGTTCTTCTTCACTTTCTGCCATAAGGGTGGTGTCATCTGTATGTCTGAGGTTATTGATATTTCTCTTGGCAATCTTTTTTTTTTAATTTTTATTTTTACTTTATTTTGCTTTACAATACTGTATTTGTTTTGCCATACATTGACATGAATCAGCCACGGGTGTACATGAGTTCCCAATCCTGAGCCCCCTCCCACCTCCCGTCCCATATCATCTCTCTAGATCTTCCCCATACACCAGCCCCAAGCATCCTGCATCCTGCATCGAACATAGACTGGTGATTTGTTTCTTACATGATAGTATACATGTTTCAATGCCATTTTCCCAAATCATCCCACCCTCTCCCACTTCCACAGAGTCCAAAAGTCCGCTCTACACATCTGTGTCTCTTTTGCTGTCTTGCATGCAGGGTCCTCATTACCATCTTTCTAAATTCCATATATATGTGTTAGTATACTGTACTGGTGTTTTTCTTCTGGCTTACTTCACTCTGTATAATCGGTTCCAGTTTCATCCATCTTATTAGAACTGATTCAAATGTATTCTTTTTAATGGCTGAGTAATACTCCATTGTGTATATGTACCACAGCTTTCTTATCCATTCATCTGCTGATGGACATCTAGGTTGCTTCCATGTCCTGGCTATTATAAACAGTGCTGCGATGAACATTGGGGTACATGTGTCTCTTTCTATTCTGGTTTCCTTGGTGTGTATGCCCAGCAGTGGGATTGCTGGGTCATAAGGCAGTTCTATTTGCAATTTCTTAAGGAATCTCCACACTGTTCTCCATAGTGGCTGTACTAGTTTGCATTCCCACCAACAGTGTAAGAGGGTTCCCTTTTCTCCACACCCTCTCCAGCATTTATTGCTTGCAGACTTTTGGATCGCAGCCATTCTGACTGGTGTGAAGTGGTATCTCATTGTGGTCTTGATTTGCATTTCTCTGATAATGAGTGACGTTGAGCATCTTTTCATGTGTTTGTTAGCCATCCGTATGTCTTCTTTGGAGAAATGTCTATTTAGTTCTTTGGCCCATTTTTTGATTGGGTCGTTTATTTTTCTGGAATTGAGCTGTATAAGTTGCTTGTATATTTTTGAGATTAGTTGTTTGTCAGTTGCTTCATTTGCTATTATTTTCTCCCATTCAGAGGGTTGTCTTTTCACCTTGCTTATAGTTTCCTTTGTTGTGCAGAAGCTTTTAATTTTAATTAGATCCCATTTGTTTATATTTGCTTTTATTTCCAGTATTCTGGGAGGCGGATCATTGAGGATCCTGCTGTGATTTATGTCGGAGAGTGTTTTGCCTATGTTCTCCTCTAGGAGTTTTATAGTTTCTGGTCTTACATTTAGATCTTTAATCCATTTTGAGTTTATTTTTGTGTGTGGTGTTAGAAAGTGATCTAGTTTCATTCTTTTACAAGTGGTTGACCAGTTTTCCCAGCACCACTTGTTAAAGAGATTGTCTTTACTCCATTGTATATTCTTGCCTCCTTTGTCAAAGATAAGGTGTCCATATGTGTGTGGATTTATCTCTGGGCTTTCTATTTTGTTCCATTGATCTATATTTCTGTCTTTGTGCCAGTACCACACTGTCTTGATGACTGTGGCTTTGTAGTAGAGCCTGAAGTCAGGTAAGTTGATTCCTCCAGTTCCATTCTTCTTTCTCAAAATTGCTTTGGCTATTCGAGGTTTTTTGTATTTCCATACAAATCTTGAAATTATTTGTTCTAGTTCTGTGAAAAATACCGCTGGTAGCTTGATAGGGATTGCATTGAATCTGTAGATTGCTTTGGGTAATATATTCATTTTCACTATATTGATTCTTCCAATCCATGAACATGGTATATTTCTCCATCTATTAGTGTCCTCTTTGATTTCTTTCATCAGTGTTTTATAGTTTTCTATATATAAGTCTTTAGTTTCTTTAGGTAGATATATTCCTAAGTATTTTATTCTTTTCGTTGCAATGGTGAATGGAATTGTTTCCTTAATTTCGTTTTCTACTTTCTCATTATTAGTGTATAGGAATGCAAGGGATTTCTGTGTGTTGATTTTATATCCTGCAACTTTACTATATTCATTGATTAGCTCTAGTAATTTTCTGGTGGAGTCTTTAGGGTTTTCTATGTAGAGGATCATGTCATCTGCAAACAGTGAGAGTTTTACTTCTTCTTTTCCAATTTGGATTCCTTTTATTTCTTTTTCTGCTCTGATTGCTGTGGCCAAAACTTCCAGAACTATGTTGAATAGTAGCGGTGAAAGTGGACATCCTTGTCTTGTTCCTGACTTTAGGGGAAATGCTTTCAATTTTTCACCATTGAGGATAATGTTTGCTGTGGGTTTGTCATATATAGCTTTTATTATGTTGAGGTATGTTCCTTCTATTCCTGCTTTCTGGAGAGTTTTTATCATAAATGGATGTTGAATTTTATCAAAGGCCTTCTCTGCATCTATTGAGATAATCATATGGCATTTATTTTTCAATTTGTTAATGTGGTGAATTACATTGATTGATTTGCGAATATTGAAGAATCCTTGCATTCCTGGGATAAAGCCTACTTGGTCATGGTGTATGATCTTTTTAATGTGTTGTTGGATTCTGATTGCTAGAATTTTGTTGAGGATTTTTGCATCTATGTTCATCAGTGATATTGGCCTGTAGTTTTCTTTTTTTGTGGCATCTTTGTCAGGTTTTGGTATTAGGGTGATGGTGGCCTCATAGAATGAGTTTGGAAGTTTACCTTCCTCTGCAATTTTCTGGAAGAGTTTGAGTAGGATAGGTGTTAGCTCTTCTCGAAATTTTTGGTAGAATTCAGCTGTGAAGCCGTCTGGACCTGGGCTTTTGTTTGCTGGAAGATTTCTGATTACAGTTTCAATTTCCGTGCTTGTGATGGGTCTGTTAAGATTTTCTATTTCTTCCTGGTTCAGTTTTGGAAAGTTGTATTTTTCTAAGAATTTGTCCATTTCTTCCACGTTGTCCAATTTATTGGCATATAATTGCTGATAGTAGTCTCTTATGATTCTTTGTATTTCTGTGTTGTCTGTTGTGATCTCTCCATTTTCATTTCTGATTTTATTGATTTGATTTTTCTCCCTTTGTTTCTTGATGAGTCTGGCTAATGGTTTGTCAATTTTATTTATCTTTTCAAAAAACCAGCTTTTGGCTTTGTTGATTTTTGCTATGGTCTCTTTTGTTTCTTTTGCATTTATTTCTGCCCTAATTTTTAAGATTTCTTTCCTTCTACTAACTCTGGGGTTCTCCATTTCTTCCTTTTCTAGTTGCTTTAGGTGTAGAGTTAGGTTATTTATTTGACTTTTTTCTTGTTTCCTGAGGTATGCCTGTATTGCTATGAACTTTCCTCTTAGCACTGCTTTTATAGTGTCCCACAGGTTTTGGGTTGTTGTGTTTTCATTTTCATTCATTTCTATGCACATTTTGATTTCTTTTTTGATTTCTTCTGTGATTTGTTGGTTATTCAGAAGCGTATTGTTCAGCCTCCAAATGTTGGAATTTTTAATAGTTTTTCTCCTGTAATTGAGATCTAATCTTAATGCATTATGGTCAGAAAAGATGCTTGGAATGATTTCAATTTTTTTGAATTTACCAAGGTTAGATTTATGGCCCAGGATGTGATCTATCATGGAGAAGGTTCTGTGAGCACTTGAGAAAAAGGTGAAATTAATTGTTTTAGGGTGAAATGTTCTATAGATAAAAATTAGGTCTAACTGGTCTATTGTATCATTTAAAGTTTGCATTTCTTTGTTAATTTTCTGTTAGTTGATCTGTCCATAGGTGTGAGTGGGGTATTAAAGTCTCCCACTATTATTGTGTTATTGTTAATTTCCCCTTTCATACTTGTTAGCATTTGTTTTACATATTGTGGTGCTCCTATGTTGGGTGCATATATATTTATAATTGCTATATCTTCTTCTTGGATTGAACCTTTGATCATTATGTAGTGGCCTTATTGTCTCTTTTCACAGCCTTTGTTTTAAAGTCTATTTTATCAGATATGAGTATTGCTACTCCTGATTTCTTTTGGTCTCTGTTTGCGTGGAATATCTTTTTCCAGCCCTTAAATTTCAGTCTGTATGTGTCCCTTGTTTTGAAGTGGGTCTCTTGTAGGCAGCATATATAGGGGTCTTGTTTTTGTATCCATTCAGCCAGTCTTTGCCTTTTGGTTGGGGCATTCAACCCATTTATGTTTAAAGTAATTATTGATAAATATTATCCCATTGCCATTTACTTTATTGTTTTGGGTTTGGGTTTATACACCCTTTTTGTGTTTCCTGTCTAGAGAATATCTTTTAGCATTTGTTGGAGAGCTGGTTTGGTGGTGCTGAATTCTCTCAGCTTTTTCCTGTCTGGAAAGCTTTTGATTTCTCCTCAATATATGAATGAGATCCTTGCTGGGTACAGTAGTCTGGGCTGCAGGTTATTTTCTTTCAACACTTTAAGTATGTCTTGCAATTTCCTCCCGGCCTGAAGAGTTTCTATTGAAAGATCTGCAGGTATCCTTATGGGAATCCCCTTGTGTGTTATTTGTTGTTTTTCCCTTGCTGCTTTTAATATTTGTTCTTTGTGTTTGATCTTTGTTAATTTGATTAATATGTGTCTTGGAGTGTTTCGTCTTGGGTTTATCCTGTTTGGAACTCTCTGGTTTTCTTGGATTTGGGTGATTATTTCCTTCCCCATTTTTGGGAAGTTTTCAACTATTATCTCCTCAAGTATTTTTCATGGTCTTCCTTTTTGTCTTCTTCTTCATGGATTCCTATAATTCGAATGTTGGAGCATTTCATATTGTCTTGGAGCTCTCTGAGATTGTCCTCATTTCTTTTAATTTGTTTTTCTTTTTTCCTCTCTGATTCTTTTATTTCTACCATTCTATCTTCTATTTCACTAATCCTATCTTCTGCTTCCTCTATTCTACTATTTGTTGCCTTCAGAGTGTTTCTGATCTCATTCATTGCATTATTCATTGTATATTGACTCTTTTTTATTTCTTCTAGGTCCTTGTTAAACCTTTCTTACATCTTCTCAATCCTTGTCTCCAGGCTATTTATCTGTGATTCCACTTTGATTTCAAGATTTTGGATCATTTTCACTATCATTATTTGAATTCTTTCTCAGGTAGATTCCCTATCTCTTCCTCTTTTTTTGGTTTGGTGGGCATTTCTCCTGTTCCTTTACCTGCTGGATATTGCTCTTTCTCTTCATCTTTGGGGCGGCCTTTCTCTAATCTGGGAATTTATGGAGTTCTCTTTATTATGGAATTTCCTCTCTGTGGGTGGGGTTGTATCAGCGGCTTGTCAAGGTTTCTTGGTTAGGGAAGCTTGTGTTGGAGTTCTGGTGGGTGGAGCTGGATTTCTTCTCTCTGGGTGCAATGAAGTGTCCAGTAACGAGTTATGAGATGTCATTGGTTTTGGAGTAACTTTGAGATGCCTGTATATTGAAGCTCAGGGGTGTGTTCCTGTGTTGCTGGAGAATTTGTGTGGTATGTCTTGCTCTGGAACTTGTTGGCCCTTGGGTGGTGCTTGGTTTCAGTGTATGTATGGAGGCATTTGATGAGCCCCTATCGATTAATGTTCCCTGGATTCATCCGATGTTCTCTGGATTTGGAGTTAAGCCTCCTGCTTCTGGTTTACAGTTTTGTTTTTACAGTAGCCTCAAGACTTCTCCATCTATAGAGCACCATTGATAAAACATCTAGGTTAAAGATGAAAAGTTTCTCCACATTGAGGGACACCCAGAGAAGCTCACTGAGTTACATGGAGAAGAGAAGAAGGAGGGGGTAGTTAGATGTGACTGGAATGAGATGAGGTGGGATCAAAAGAGGAGAGAGCAAGCTAGCCAATAATCACTTCCTTATGTGCGTTCCATATTCTGGACAGCTCAGAGATGTTCAGGGAGTTATACAGGGAAGAGGAGAGGGGGGAAGTAGACAGAGGTGGCCAGGAGGATAAAAGAGGGAAATGAAAAGGAGAGAGACAGATCCAGCCAGTAACCAGTTGCCTAAGTGTTCTCCCATCGGAGAATCTCTCTGGAACACACAGAGATTCACAGAGTTGGGGAGAGAAGAGAAGGGGGAGAGAAGAGAAAGAGGCCTCCTGGTGGAGAAAAAGGAAAGTCCAAAGGAGGACAGAGTTGTTAAGCCAGTAATCTTGCTCTCTGGTAAAACTGGGTACTGAAGATTGGGTTTTAAATGTACAAAATTGACAACAAGTACCAAAAAGCAAAGATTAAAAATCTAGGGTAGAGGGTGGGTTTTCAAAAATACAATATTAAAGAAAAGAAGAAGAAGAGAAAAAGAAAAAAACAAAGTTACAAGATTTATTTAAAAACAACAACAACCACACACAAAATAATATATACAGCATTTGCTTTAAAAATAGGGGTTTTTGAAAAGTAATAGTAGGTTATAAAAATAAAAATTAAAGGAGAAATAGAGAACTTAAAATTTTTTAAAGGTTAAAAAAAAGAAGAAAAAAAAAGAAAAAAACAGTCAAACAACATCAACAAAACAAAACAAAAAAAGAGAATGATCGAAAAAATAGTAAAGATATATCTGGAACTTTCTCTGGTGTTGTGGGCAGCGTGGGGTCACTTCCAAGGCAGTTTCCTCTGTTTAGTTTCTTCTGTTTGCTGGTCTCTTTAGTGTCTGATTTCCGCCCCGACACAAGGGGGGTGGTGGTGGACACTTTTTTTTTTTTTTTTTTTTTAGGTTCACTTGTTCAGTTGTGCTGTGGGGAGGGAGGGACGTTGCAAACAAATAATACTGGCGTGTGCTTGCAGTGTCTCATCCATGCTGGGCCTGCCCCTGCTCACAGTGCACACTGCTCAGGCTCTATGTTGCTCTGCCAGGAACCGTCTGAGGCCAGCCCTAAGCTGCATACACCTCCCCGGTCTAAGCCGATCAGGCTCGGCTCTCAGGTAGCTCTCAGAGGCGCAGATTAGGTTGGGCCATCATTTTATGCCCTTCCCAGGTCCGAGTAGCTCAGGCGTTTGGCGAGCGCAGTCGCTGTGACTTATTGCCTTTCCTGTCCCTGCTGCTCAGTTTTCTGGGTGCACCGCTGGCTCCCCTTCTC